>JARBWK010000008.1:142057281-142272507 GCA_030556195.1 Anolis apletophallus | reverse complement strand
TTTTTCAGAGTTATCTCTGTCACCCACAAAAGTGTATTTTCTAAGATGAAGTGGAGAACTTCAAACATATTCTCAAGTCTATTCTAGTTATTTCTGAGATTTTTGGTTCAGTTAATCTCTTTTGGTATATTGAGGACATTTTTATGGGGGCAAAATCTATGTACGGCAAATGAAAAAAAATCTCAATTGCTTAATGTGAGAATAAATGAAATGGAGGCTTTGTCCTACTTATTTTTATTTATTTTTCTCATGTCAGAAATCAACCGAAGGTACAGTTTTAATGTATTTTAAAATGCAAACAAAGTTTTTAAAACTTGGCATTATACTCAATGTATTTTGACCAGTAGCTGGCCACTTGAGGGCCTCTGGTGTTGCTGGTTCTCCATTGTGCATGTGGCAGGGGCTCAGACTGCATTGTAACAGGTGGCCCGTAGTTTGCTCTTCTCCACACTTGCATGCTATGGAATCCACTTTGTGGCCCCATTTCTTAAGGTTGGCTCTGCATCTCATGGTGCCAGGCGCAGTCTGTTCAGTGCCTTCCAAGTCACCCAGTCTTCTGTGTGCCCAGGAAGAAGCCTGTCATTCGGTATCAGCGATGACTTGAGGTTCTGGGTTTTAGCCTGTCACTTTTGGACTCTTGCTTGCTGAGATCTTAGAAAACAATTTCTTGATTTAAGGTGTTGGTGTGCTGGCTGATATCCGAACAAGGGATGGGCGGAGTTGTCACTGTCTTGGTCCTTCTATTGTTGGCTGCTACTTCCCGGCGGATTATAGGTGGTGCAAAACTGGCTAAACAGTATAATTTCTCCAGTGGTGTGGGGCGAGACATTCTGTGATCATGCAGCATGTCTCATTAAGAGCCACATCCACTGTTTTAACGTGGTGAGATGTGTTCACATTGGGCATGTGTATTCAGCAACAGAGTAGCAATGTGCAAGGGCAGATGTCTTCACTGTGTCTGGTTGTGATCCCCAGATTGTCCCAGTCAGCTTTCATATATCATTTCTAGCACCCCCTTTTTGCTTTATAGTCAAGCAGTGCTTCTTGTAAGTCAGAGAACGGCCCAGGGTAACTCCCAAGTATTTGGATGTGCTGCAATGCCCCAGTGGGATTCCTTCCCAGGTAATCCTCAGAGCTTGAGATGCTTGTATGTTCTTAAACTGAAAAGCACATGTCTGTGTTTTTGAGATGGATTAGGAATCAGCTGGCAGTAAGAGCACCTAAAGCTTTGGAGAGCTTCTGTTCAACTATTTCAAAGCTCCCTGCTTGGGCCATGATGACATGATCATCAGCATAGATTAATCTCTCTGTCCCTTCTGATCATTTCTGTAAATGTTAAACATTGATGGAGCAAGCATACTCCCCTGAGGTAGACCATTCTTCTGTTTTTGCCATCTGCTTCTCTGGCCCTGGAATTCAACGAAAAAGCTCCTGTTTTGTAGCAGATTTCTTATGAAGCGGGTGAAGTGGAATTCCATTGTGATATTATACATTTTTCTTATGAGAAGGCGATGATTTACAGAGTCATAGACTCAGGCCCAGATGAAGGTAATTTAAAATGGTATGCGAACATTCTTTTGGTGCCCCCTTGCTCTCCAGCCTCGCATCGGGTGTGCATGCGTGCCGGTGTGCACATGCGCAGGGCCAGCTAGTTCCGCGCATGCGCCTTAATTGCAGCATGACACCAGGTGGTCAGAGTTACGAATCGCACTCCAAGAGGCTGAAAAGGATGGAGGAATGTTTTGCAGCCGGGCGGAGCCACCCACCTCATTCAACTCCGACCACCTGGAGTCGCCCTTGTGTGCTGGCCCGCAGCAATGGGCCGAACCTGGCGGCCGCAGCCAGGACCGAATGCATGGCGCCCATGAGCGGCCGCTTACTTTGCATACCGTTAAAATCCGCCCCTGCATAGACAGCTGAAAGGTGTATGAAGACAGGTCCTGTAATCTGCTGCCTTTCAAAACCATCTTCTATGTGCTGAGTAAGGTTTGGCACTTGATCAATTGGCTTCCTGCTACAAGCAAAAAATTGTGTTTTTGAAGACAATTCATGATTTGCAACTTGTTCCTCACAATTTTTTTTATTCTTAAGGCATGTTCCTCAAAAAATAATACTCAAATTCTAAAAACATGAATATAATTATTTTGGTTAACTGTTTCATGAATGAATTTTCCTTCCTGGGGGTAGATTTCTCTCACCCGGTCATCTCAATCCCATTCTTAACTATCACCATGTTTGTGACTACCTGTATAATCATTTTTTGGTTAAATTTAAAACTTGCAAACATATATCTGAGAAGAAAAGGCTCTGCAGTATTTACAATTCCATAAAGTTATATTGACATATGGTTCCACCAGGGTTCTTCCAGTAGATATGACACGAGTCTAATTTCCTGGTTAGGGTGCATGCATGGCATGGGTCTTTACAAACAGAAGCATCTTGTGATCTTTTAAAACCTTTGATGACCAAATGAAATGAATAGTGCTTAGCAGAAGTCTGGATGTTGTGAGAAAATCCATATCTAAAAGAGTAGAAAATCTGTGGTGAATTAAGTGATAAAGATTTCCTCTGACATTAAGTCTAGTTGTGGCTGACTCTGGGATGGTGGTGCTCATCTCCATTTCTAAGTGGAAGAGCCAGCATTGTCCATAGGCGCCTCCAAGGTCATGCGGCCAGCATGACTGCATGGAGCGCTGTTCCCACTGAAGCAGTAAATCTTGATCTACTCAAATTTGCATGTTTTCAAACTGCTAGATTGGCAGAAGCGGGGCTAACAGCAGGAGCTCACCCTGCTCCCCAGATTCAGACTGCCAACCTTTCTGCCAGCAAGTTCAGCAGCTCAGCAGTTTAACCCGCTGCATCACCAAAGGGCTCTCTCTCTCTCTCTCTCTCTCTCTCTCTCTCTCTCTATATATATATATATATATATATATCCCATATATATGCCTAAACCATTTTGTTCGTTTATTCTATTGGTGGGACGGCAGCTCTATCTTGGCTTCTAAATCAGCAGAGGGAATTCTGTTCAAGGACTTAAAACTAAGCAAATGGCAGTAGGAAACTATCACTGTTCCGTCTTCCAGACACCTGTTTTGTGTTGCTCCCAGTTCTGGATGGCAGCTTCCTTTTGCATTTTCCTTTAGGGTTGCCATAGACCCACTGGCACCCTGTTAGTTAATCATTTACAGGCTTGCAGCCAGTTTTGCAAAGCTTGCTGCTGGAGCCTTGCAAAATGTATCCCTTTGGTTGGAGCCCGCCCCTTTTTTCCCTGGGGATGAGTTCTCCATTTTGAGATCTCTCTTCAGTCCTTCTCAGGCTGGAGAAGAGATCAGATGTGCTTTGGCCAGTCAGAATAGCTGTGTATAGGCCACCGTAAGTACTGCTTGACCGATTGCTTGACCTGCTGTGCTGGAGTTAGATAAGCTAGTGATACCCTGCTGCAGTTTGGACTGCCTTGTTGTATATTTTAGTTATCTGACTGCCACTTCAGCATCGGTTCGCCTTCGAACTGATTCTAGGCATAGATAGGGAAGGTGTAGTTCTTCTATTTAGCAACCTAGGGTTAGGGTAAGGAATTTTTTCGAATTTCCTTGCCATTTGGAGGAAGCAAGGGGAGACTTCACGGTCTCAGTCTCAGCAGCCCAAGATAAAAGCAAGAATGCCAGGGAAATTTCATCTCTCCCTTGTTCTATATATTTTGCAACCGTTAAGCTCTGTGCCAAGTCCTTCAAAGACTTTGTAGCTGAATAAACTATTTGTTCTTCAAATTTAACCTGGAGTGGTTTTTGGGTTGCTTTGTGCATTCCCACAGGTTGGAAAATGGCAATAATAGTCCCGATCCATAAAAAAGGCACCAAAAAAGATCCTAAGAACTACCGCCCTATCAGCCTCATTGATATCACTCCAAAAATATTCTCCCGAATTCTTTTGGAGAGGATTGAGACCTGGGTTCTTACTAACAACCTACTGCCGGAAGAGCTTGCAGGGTTCAGGGAAGGAAGATCCCCCATGGACAACTGTTTAGTCCTAAATCACCTAGTGACTCAATCCTTACATAAGGGCAGACCACTCTTCGCAGCCTTTATTGACTTCTCCGCTGTGTTCGACAGCATTAACAGAGACATTCTCTGAAAAAAATTGGAATCCCGGGGGATCGATCGCAGACTACTAGCCCTGATTCAGAACCTCCACTCCGATAATGTCATCCAGATTAGAACAGGCGCAAAAGGCGTGCTCACCAACAAAGTTAAAATAGCTAAGGGAGTCAGACAAGGTTGCATTTTAGCACCTATATTGTTTAACTTATTTATTAGTGACCTTCCTGACTACCTAAATGAGAATTCCCTCCATAGGCCCAAAATAGGCCCTCGCCCTCTCAATACCCTTCTCTAGGCAGATGATCTTGTCATCATTGCTTTCTCCCAGGTAGGCTTGAGAAGGGCGTTGAGGAAACTCAACACATACGCCAGTGCAAATGACCTGACAATCAACAAAAACAAATCAAAAGTGATGATTTGCTAGAGAGACAGGAAGCACAAGTGGTCTCTTGGACAGGAGGCAATCGAACAAGTTAAAAAGTATACTTACCTTAGGGTCACCTTTCTGCTAACGGGTCATGGGTGGATCATATGCATGCACTTTCCATCAAGGCTAACCTCAGGCTTTCTCAGCTTACCAGGTTAATTAACCGCCACTACCCAGGATCCCTTATGCCAATCCTCAAAGTCTATGCCGCCAAGGTTTTGCCTCTTTTGTTGTATGGCGCAGAAATTTGGGGCCTGACCAATGTCACCCCCATTGAACGCACCCAGACTAACTTTTTTAGGCGGATTCTGGGGGTGAATAATCGCACCCCTGCAGCGGCAGTCAGGTCCGAATTAGGCAGACACCAAATCTCAGGCCTAGCGAAAATTAGAGCCATTAACTACTGGTGTAAGGTAAACAATCTAGAAGACGCGAGAGTGCCCAAGTTGTGCCTGATGGAGCAATTCAGAGTTCCCTCTCAGAAAACATGGGGGGCTCCATAATGACATACCTCAACCTACAGGGGCTCCAGGTGGATCCATCGAACATCAGAGTGACTTCCATGATGAACCGGGTGAAGCAGAGGGTACTCGATATATGTTCCCAAGATGACCTAGCCCATTTGGCTAGGGTTAAATCCATGCACTCGTTAGCCCAACAACCCAACCACTTTGATACTGCCCCGTATCTGGCTCGCCCGCTTCTACCTCACCTTAGGATTGCCCTAACTAGAGCTAGGTTCGAGCAATCCGAGTCTATGGTGAGGGCCGGCAGATATGCTGCCACACCCTATAGGGACAGAGTATGCGTCTGCGGCCTACCAGAAGTCGAGGATCTAGTCCACATTCTGTTGATCTGTCCCATATATGCAGAGGAGAGGGAGAAATACCTGAGCTATTTACTATCCAAAAGGACATTTTGGCCCTCTACCTTTAAAATCAACTTCCTCCTCTCGGACTCAAACCCTCAAACAGTGTATAAGGTAGCTGCTTACTTATTTAGAGCATACAAAAAGAGACAGCGGTATATGGAGTCTATTGGAGTCAACTGTGTGGGGGATGAGTTCCAGTAGGCGGCATGGAACAGCCCGCGGTACAGCAGTAATAAGCGTCACACCAACTGATCACCGGGCCTCTTATGCTAATAGTTCCCCTTCCTATGTGTTGACGCAAGACAATTGCAATAAGTTTAGTTTTTTTAATGTGTTACATTGTTTGCTTTGTACATTAGGTACTGATTTTATCTTTTATCTTGTATACTACTACTGCTGTTGGAGCTTGTATTTGAAATGACCTGACGGTTACTCAATAAACGTGACTGACTGACTGACTGGGTTGCTGGACCCCTGAGTTTCTCAAGTAGGCATTCTGCAATCCACCAGGCTTATAGGAAGCACATCGCAGTTTATTTTCAAAGGTGCCTGGTGCAATGGCATAATCACCCACCCAACTGCAAATCACACAGTGATGGAGAAATACTTGCTGATGTGAGATAGTTTGAATCCTGTAAAGTGATACCGTATTTTTCGCACCATAAGACGTAGTTTTTTCCTCCCAAAGTGGGATGAAAATCAGCTGCGTCTTATGGAGCGAAGACGCAGGCCGGGGGGGGGGGGAGGCGCTGGAGCAGAGGGAGGGCGGCGATATACTTACCCTGTCGCTGCCTCTCCTCTTCTGTGGTCCGTTGCGGCGGAGGGACGCGGGTTTGCTCGCCCTCTGTCTCCTTTTCCTTCCCCACCTTTGCTTCCTCGAGGAAAGGGCGGAGGAAGGAAAGGAGGCAGGGCGGAGCTTGAACCGCGTCGCGTCAGAGCTGACGCGACGTGGTTCGCTCTCCCTCTGCCTCCTTTTCCTTCCCCCTGCCCTCAAGGAAAGGGCGGAGGGAAGGAAAAGGAGGCGGAGCGAACCGCGTCACGTCACAGCTGACGCGACGCGGTTCGCTCTCTCCTCTGCCTTCTTTCCTTCCCCCCGCCCTCAAGGAAAGGGCGGAGGGAAGGAAAAGGAGGCGGAGCGAACTGTCGCGTCATGCTGACGCAACGCGGTTCGCTCTCCCTCTGCCTCCTTTCCTTCCCCCGCCTCAAGGAAAGGGCAGAGGGAAGGAAAAGGAGGCGGAGGCGGAGCGAACCGCGTCGCGCCACAGCTGATGCGACGCGGTTCGCTCTCCCTCTGCCTCCTTTTCCTTCCCCACCTTTTCTTCCCTCAAGGAAAGGGTGGGGAAGGAAAGGAGGCAGAGGGCGAGCGAACCAGCGAGCCCTCTGAGAAGACGCACCTGCTGATAAGACTTACCTAGATTTTAGAGGGAGAGCGAAAATTTTTTTTCCTATTTTCCTCCTCTAAAAGCTAGGTGCGTCTTATCAGCAGGTGCGTCTTATGGAGCGAAAAATACGGTAAATCTAGCCATGCATTGGTATAACTATTTTGCATTACAAGTCTTTCGTTTGTGGCCTTCCTCTGCCTCCTTCTGGTGGAATAGTTGTTGTTCCCAGCACTAAGGTACTCAATAAGCCATTCCAATCCTTTGTCTGGTTTTTGTCTGACCCACCAGTAGCTCTTAAGAGTGAATCCACTGGTGGCACAGGCCATCTTATGGGATTCTCCAGGTTTCCTCAACACTGGATGTGACTGTGTCAGCACCACTTGTGAGAAGATACCTGGAAGAAGGAGGAAGAAAAGAGTTCATTCAAACACGAAAACTCAAAACAATCACAACTTCACATCCATTTATAATATAGAGTTCCCAAAGTGGAAATCCCAACATGCATGGGGAGGAGACAGCCAAGGCAATGAGTATTGACCAGAGGAGTTGCATTGGAAATGTGGGCTGGAGTGTGGGGTTCCGCAGGGTGCCATCCTGTCCCCCACCCTTTTTAACATCTACGTCCAGCCCCTGGCCGGTATCGCTAGAAGCTACGGTTTCAACTGTTATCAATATGCCGATGACACGCAGCTGCTGCTGAAGCTCGACCCAGGGGTGCTGTCGGTACCCGAAAGCTTTAGCCGGGGGCTGAAGGCGGTCACAAGCTGGCTCAGAGCACACAGGCTAAAGATCAACCCAGCGAAAACGGAGATCCTCTGGCCCGGCCGACCCGACCCCCACTCTCCACTACCACCCTTTGAGGGCGAGCCCTTGTCCGTAGCCCCGGCGGTAAAGAGCTTAGGAGTACTCTTGGACGAGAAACTGACGATGGAGGCTCAGATCCAGGCCGCTGCTAAGGGTGCCTTCTTCCACCTCCGTAGGGCCCGACGGTTGGCCCCCTATCTACCACCAGAGGCGCTGAGGACGGTGATTCACGCCACTGTGGTCTCCCGTCTTGACTACTGCAACGCCTTGTATGTGGGCCTACCGTTGGCCACGACTCGGAGGTTGAGACTCATCAGAATGCAGCGGCCAGACTCATCTCCGGGGTATCGGCCAGGAGCCATATGTCACCACTTTTAAAAGATCTTCACTGGTTACCCCTTGAGCTTAGAGCGATCTACACGCAAAAATGGGACCAGCCTACCTGGGCGATCAGCTGACGGACCAACGCTGCGAAAGACCCGCGCGCGTAATAAACGGCGTCGGTTAGCTGTCCCTGGGGTGAAGAGGCCGGATGACAGAGACCCGTAGAAGAGCCTTCTCGGTGGCGGCCCCTACGATCTGGAACTCGCTCCCGCCTGCGCTCAGGGCCACACTGGCCCCGGCCAGATTTCTGGCTGGCCTGAAAACCTGGCTCTTCCGCCAGGCTTTGGGGACTGAACTGGATGGATGGCAGAGCCTTTTCCGGCTCATATCTGCTATTTTAATTGATGTATCTGTGTTTTTAAAGGATGTAAGTCGCCCGGAGCACCATTGGTGGAGGGCGACTCACAAGTAATAAAGTATTATTATTATTATTATTATTATTATTATTGCAGAAGGATGGGTTGGATCTTAGTTGCTGTGTGCTGCAATAGGACATTATGTCTCTGGTCAGATATGTTCTGGGTTTAAAAAGGAAGGGGAGGCTCTCTTGCCTTTGCATAATAAATCCACCAACAATTACAGGGGCAGGGCTGATGCAGAATCAAAAGCCCCCAAAACCAAGATTCCAGATCTATTTCTAGAAACATGTAAAGCTATTTTTCCTTCTGGTGGGCTTCCTGCACTCAAGCAATGATTTCCTTTCCATTTCTTCTTGTTCTCCATTTATTTCCTCATGGTACTTTGCAGCCATTTTTTCAATGACTGCATGGAATTAATTTTTTATGGGGTGGCTATTTCTTTCACTTGCAAAAGTGTACTTTCTAAGATGAAATCAAGGGCTTATAACACTTTCTCAAGTCCATTCTAGGCATTTCTGAGATTTTTGGTTCGGTTTAGTTCAGTTACACTCAAACATTCATCTTATGGGGGATGTGGAGGACAGTTTTACAGGGGAAAAATCCATGTGGGACAAATGAAAAGTGACTTATTAAAATACAGGCTCAGGTTGTACTTGAATCCCTGTGTATTGCCAGGCCCGGATTATCCATAAGTCCGCACTAGGCCACGGCCTAGGGACGCAGACATGGGGGGGGCGCCAGATCCAGACCCCCTATAAAAAATTCCCTCCCCCCAAAAAGTCGATCTTCGGCCATTTCTGCGCCTGCGCGGGGCACCATAGACTCTCAGAGGCCGTTCCGCTGCCTCTGAGAGTCTATGGTGCCCCATGCGCAGACGCAGAAGCGGCCGAAGATTACCCTTTTTTCTCAGGCCGGCGTGGTGGCTTTAGGAGGGAGGGAGGAGCCACGGGGAGGCTCCCCGCAGCTGCTCCCTCCTTCCTAAAGCCACCACGCCTGAGAAAAAGGGCGATCTTCGGCCGCTTCTGCGCCTGCGCGTGGGGCGCCATAGACTCTCAGAGGCAGTGGAATGGCACAGGCGCAGAAGTGGCCAAAGATCGCCCTTTTTTTCTCAGGCTGGCACGAGGAGGAAGGGGCGGAGCCACGAAGGGAAGCCCTGCACTCAGGGCCGCTGCCGGGGCCTCGTGCCAGCAAGGAGGAAGAGGCGGAGCTGCAGAGGCTGAGCCCGTGAGGAGGAAAAGGCGGAGCCACAGAGGCGAAGCCTTTGACCTAGGGCGCCGAAAGGGCTTAATCCGGGCCTGTGTATTGCATTGTATTGATGCTGGAATTGGGTTCCAACCTTCCCCCTTTCTCTCTCAAAGGCTCTCCGTTTTCCAGCTGTGTGGAAGGAAAGGATTGTGGTCATCTTCATTCTGAACTTGGCCTTATCTGTGAATTTATGGGTGCAAAAGGATTACATTATTTAATGTGGCAGTAAAGGAAATGGCCACTTTGGGCCCTTCCACACTGCCCTATATCCCAGAATATCAAGGTAGAAAATCCCACAATATCTGCTTTGAACTGGGTTATCCTAGTCCACAGATAACCTGAGATTTTCTGCCTTGATATTCTGGGATATTGGGCTGTGTGGAAGGGCCCTTGATTTGTTTCCTGCTGCAAGCAAGAAATAATGTTGTTTTTGAAGGCAATTCATGGTGTGAGACTTTTTCTCACAAAAAGTTCACACCCTTTTTCTGTACAAGAAACAATACCCTCAATTCAAGTCTTGTTCATGTTTGATCTTTTAAAAACATTTTGGAAGATACATTTTATTCTTATGGCATGTTTCTTAAAAATAATATTCAGTTGCTAAAAACCATTAAAAGGAATTATTTATCTATTTATTTATTTATTTCAATCATTTGTAACCCGCTCTTCTCTACCCCAGAAGGGAGACTCAGGGCGGCTAACAACATTTCATAACAACAATAAACAACAATTAAATTGTAAAATACATTAAAATAGATTAACCTATTAAATAACATTAATTAAACAAAACACACTCCAGTTCCGTATTCAAGTTAACCATGTCAATCTGCAGTCCATTTCAATAGCCTTATCATCGGTTAATGTCCGCCATCTGTCCAGTGTCTAACTAAATGCCTGGTCCCACAGCCACGTCTTTACTTTTTTTCTGAAGGAAAGGAGGGAAGGCGTCGATCTAATTTTGCTGGGGAGCGAGTTCCATAGGCGAGGGGCCACCACCGAGAAGGCCCTGTCCCTCGTCCCCACCAAACGTATTTTTCGACAAAGGTGAGATAGAGAGCAGAGACTCCCCGGAAGATCTTAAATTTCGAGGTGGGACATAAGGGGAGATACGTTCGGACAAGTAAGCTGGGCCAGAACTGTAAAGGGCCTTAAAGGTCAAAACCAGAACTTTGAATTGTGCTCGGAATTGGATAGTGGAGCTGACACAACAGGGGAGTGGTGTGCTCCCTGTATGTCGCTCCAGTTAGTAACCTGGAATGTTTATCTTTGCCTAGAATTTGGCACTTGGAATTGGCTGGGGCAATCTGCAAAGATCTTTCCGTTATCAGAAACATGAATACTGTACAGGCAGCCCCCAAGTTACGAACAAGATAACTGAATTTGTATACCTGTTTTAAAGTGTAACTCTCTCTCTCTCTCTCTCTCTCTCTCTCTCTCTCTCTCTCTCTCTCTCTCTCTGTGTGTGTGTGTATTAACACCCCTTTGGTGTTTGTTTTGCTGTCTGTAACCTAGTTCAGAGGATTTTAACTCACTTTCTGTCCCTGTGATAATTGGAGTTTGAAGAATTTGGCTTGTTATGGAAACAAGGATTGGTGAGAAAGCTTCAGTGGAGACACCTTTTCTCCGTAATAACTCTTTTAGGTGTAGATTTCTCGCACTTCCTGTTATCTCACTCTTGTTCTTATCCCTGAGTTTTTTGCAAATCAGATATTTATAACTTGGGAACTGCTTCTACAATCATTTTTTGATTAAATTTTAATCCATTTCAATTTTTAAAAATATTTTTGCTCCCTGAAGTGTTTAGATGCAGTAATGCCTTTAACCTTTCCTATCCTTCCTCCCTTTCAATCTTAATACAACTTGATTTGCCCTCAATATCTTGACAAATTGAGATTTGGTGACAGTGACATGTGAGTTGCAAATATTTTAGAGCTACTTGTTTGTGGTCTGTGTTCTAAAACACTTTGATGTTTTTGTTCAAGCAGGAAGGAGAAATTAGTCTCTGTGGTTCTCTCACACAATAATAAACGGCAGAGTCTTCAGGTTTTAAATTCTCCATTTGAAGATATGCAGAAGTTTGGGAATTGTCTCTGGAGATGGTGAACCTTCCTTGGACCTTGGAATTATACTGTTGGACATTTCCTGTAGGTTGACTTACTCGAGCCACCCACTCTAGTCCTTTCCCTGGAGCTTGGCGGATCCAGTGCATGCCATGGTAAGTAAAGGTGAATCCCGAAGCCTTGCACGTGAGGCGAAGGGATCCTCCAGGTGCTTCCACACCTCCTCCGCTTTCCACCAGCTGAACATCTGAATGGCAATCTGAAAATGAAGGGCAAACTGTGAGTCAGAAGGAATCCAGGCAGGGAATCAGTACAAGCCTTTGGCATTGTGCAGAAAATAATGTTACCTGACAGAAAGAGAAAGAAGAAGAAGATATTCATCCAGAGCATTTTGCCACTAATAGAATTAGAAGCCATTGGGATGGACATCTTCTCGGTAGGCTAATGTTACAGGACCCGAGTGGTCCAAAACTGCAGGCTTCACCTCATCATGGCAGTCCTTAAGGAGGCAAAGTGACAGCTGATTTGCATTGGCATTGTATGATAAGAGCTGCAAACGCTTCGCTGCTTTGTAATCTTTGGGGACTGCCTCCGAGCTGGAGTCAAACACAGAGCAACAGCACCAACCACTTCTCAGGCTAAAGATCAGGATCAGGGCCCTGAGCTGGAAGGCAAGGAATCAAGCATTCTAACCCAGTTGCAGCTGCAGAGATAAGGAATCCAAGTTCACAGGTCCAGTCCTTTGGCAGAGAAGAGGGCCAGCAATTGGGAACTTCTGCAAAACCAGTAAAAATAGCTGGGGTTTGGAGTAGTCAGTTGCTAATAGCAACATCTTTGTTGGAGCAGTGACCTCAAGCCCTTGTGTGATTCCTTGAACCCTGTGTGATTACAACTAACTTGACAGATTAGAGAGATGGGCCAAAACTAACAAAATGAAGTTCAACGGTGGCAAATGTAAAATACTCCACTTAGGCAGAAAAAATAAAATGCAAAGATACAGAATGGGGGACGCGTGGCTCGAGATCAGTACGTGTGAAAAAGATCTTGGGGTCCTTGTGGACAACAAGTTAAACATGAGCCAACAATTATTTATTTATTAATTAATTTCGACTTATTAGTCACCCCCTCCAAAGGCTCGGGGCGACTTACATACACATAAAACCATAAAAGCACTGTAAAAACAACGGACCAATGTCCACATATTAAAATTAAACAAGCAGATACACATTAAAATAACTCATAGGCCTGCATTACAGTCAATGGCCTAAAGATGTCTATGGACCAAAGGCTTGAACAATGTGGTGTGGCGGCAAAAAAAAGCCAATGGGATTTTGGCCTGCATCAATAGGAGTACAGTGTCTAGATCCAGGGAAGTCATGCTACCCCTCTATTCTGCCTTGGTTAGACCACACCTGGAATATTGTGTCCAATTCTGGGCACCACAATTGAAGAGAGATATTGACAAGCTGGAATGTGTCCAGAGGAGGGCAACTAAAATGATCAAGGGTCTGGAGAACAAGCCCTATGAGGAGTGGCTTAAAGAGCTGGGCATGTTTATCCTGAAGAAGAGAAGGCTGAGAGGAGACATGATAGCCATGTATAAATATGTGTCAGGGAGGGGAAGTCAGGCTTGGCTGCCCTGGAGACTAAGGAACAATGGCTTCAAACTGCAAGAAAGGAGGAAGAGCTTTCTGACTGTGAGAGCCATTCAGCAGTGGAACTCTCTGCCCAGGAATGTGGTGGAGGCTCTATCTTTGGAAGCTTTTAAACAGAGGCTGAATGGCCATCGGTCAGGGGTATTTTGAATGCAAATTTCCTGCTTCTTGGCAGGGGGTTGGACTGGATGTCCCATGAGGTCTCTTCCAACTCTATGATTCTATGATTAAGGGAAGCTCAGTTTATATTGGGGACCAATTGGGGTTGAATGTTGAGAGTCTCCAGAATCTATTGCACCTCCCTCCTGGAAATGGCAAAGTGCTATTCCACACCAATGGAGTAATAAAGGAAAACAGGGTGTCTGTATATACAAATGCTAGTTTGAGCTCTTATCTTGAACATTGTTTCACCCAGCATATATAGAAATCCCTAAAATGAAGGTGGAGGCTTATCAGGAGCCTTGCATGGTTAGTTTCATATTCACTTTCCTTCACTGTGTCTCATCCACAGTAATATACTGCAGAGTCTTCTGTTCTTAGGCTGGCCATTTGCAAATATGGTAGACTTTTTTTGGATAATACCAGGAAATGATGAAGCATCCTTTCATTCCACCATGAGATATAACCTGTTTGGAGTGGGAACTGCCCAACAAAATGTCCCACAAGTGTGATGGCCTAGAGTCATTTTGATCCTCACTTTCCACACCTCACACTGATTCAGGGACAGAAAAATAAACTTTAAAATCACTAACAGGAGTGAATGAGTGGGACATGAGGACCTCTCAAATGGACTTGTGGCCCACTTACATGAGAATACATTTCAGTCAGCCTTGATTTACAGCAGGCACTCTCAAACTGCAGCTCTCCAGCTGTTTGAGCCTCCATTTCTAAGAAGCTCGAGCCAACTTGCTGAATTGTCAGGAATTCGGAGAGTTGGAGGCCGAAACAGCTGGAGGGCTGCAGTTTTGATGCCCGATTTACAGTAAAAAGGACTTGTCTAGGGCATGAACTCTGGAAGACATTTTGAGTGGATTCCAGCATCCCGTTCCTTTTTGCTTATTTTACAGCTAGCCTAAAGGAGGCCAAGCGGAATTGAACTTCGAGATTCCCCAGAATCTAATGCATGTTCCTCTTGGAGATGGTGAAGTGCTATTTCATGCCACTTGATTTACAAGGGATAACTATTTATCCGTCTGTTTATATACACTTACACATACATAAGGTAGAGGTAAAGTTTTCCACCTGATATTAAGTCCAGTCCTGTCCGACTCTGGGGGTTGGTGCTCATCTCCATTTCTAAGGCCAAGTGCCAGCATTGTCCATAGACACCTCTAAGGTCATGTGGCCGGCATGACTGTATGGAGCACTATTACCTTCCCAATGGAGCGGTACCTATTGATCTATTCACATTTGCATGTTTTTGAACTGCTAGGTTGGCAGAAGCTGGGGCTAACAGCAGGAGCTCACGCCGCTCCCTGGATTTGAACCTTTCAGTCAGCAAGTTCAGCAGTTCAGCAGTTTAATCCACTGCGCCACCGGGGGCTAGACCAAGGCTAGACCAAGCTCTTCTCTTGAGCATTGATTAACTTAATATGCAGAAGTTCCTGAAACCGAAGCTGGAGATTCAATAGGAGGGGCAGAGGGATTCTCTGTCTTCTCCCAGTAATCTAACCTTAAATTGGTACTCTAGAAATACACTAGCATGACTCCTATAATGTTGACCTATTTTCAAGATGTTTCCTGTGCAGGATAGTTAGCACTCTTAGGCTAAGCTGCTGGTGCATAGAAATGTCTTGTCATGCTCCAGTTCCCCATTGTCAGAGTACAGATGGATGTGAGGGGAAAGATTTCATAATCATGTGAGACTTTTGGGTTGGCTCCATATTCACTTCCCTTCACTGTGTCTTTTGCACAATAGTATACGGCAGTGTCTTCTGTTTTCAGGTTGTTCATTTGCAAATATAGCAGACTATTGGAATCATCCCTGGAGATGACAAAGCGTCCTCTCACTGCATCTGAGTAAGCAGGGTAATTCGAGGATGTACCGATCCGTGCAATCCATTCCAGACCCTTTCCAAGAGGTAGTCTCACCCACTCCATTTAGTGGCTACTGAATGTGAAGCCAGAGGCTTTGCAAGAGAGGAAAAGGGTTTCTCCGGGCCTTCTTACACCCCCTCCAGATTCTTCTAACTTTATTCCTGATTGAACATCTAGAAAAGAAAGAAAACAAAACCCATACAATTATACTTCACTCTGATTAAGGATGAAATGTAATAGTAATTTTATTTAAACTGAATTTTAAAAAAAATACCTTGAAAAAGTAGGAAAAAGAAAATGAAGTGAAGCCAAAATATCATTTCCGTGCTTCTTTTGCTTTGAGAATAATGAAGCAGGGAGTGATCAAGACACATAGGACAGCCCTGCTTGATTAACAGGAGTATATGCCAGCTCTGAACCGGAAGGCATATTTGCATGCCACTGCAAAATAAAGCAGGAGGGCAAGGCTTCAGCATCCAACTCTAGAAAGTTTGGGAAACAAGATAAAATTACAATTAGGAACAGACTAGAACAGGGGTGCTCATTATGGTGATCGGGAGCACCTAGGTGATCTTCGGCCCTCTTCCAGGTGATCTTTGGGCCTCACCAGCTGGATGGCGCGCTCCTGCCATGCGCGCGCACGTGCGCGCCCGCCGCCGCCTTTGCGGGGCTTCTTTTGCCAAAATGAGGCTTTAGTGGGCGGGCCCTGGCGCTCGTCTTGCCACGCACGGGTGGTGACATGACCGCCCATTGGTTGCTGCTGGGGGTGGGGGTGGGAGCAAGGCGAAGGCACGCGTACGGATAGGATGCGAGGCTGTGGGAGGGATGGAGGGAATGTGTGTGTGAGAGAAAGAGAGAGAGCCAAGGAGAGAAGAAAGAAATCTGGAGAACTTTTCGGATCCTTTTGGCAGGCAGGCAAGTGGGCGCTGGAAGGAGAGAGGGAGAGAGAGAGAGAGAGAGGCGAAGGAGGCCGGGCAAAGCCAAGCAAGCCCCGCCGCAAACCCTGCTGCTGCCCTCGGGACTCCCATTCCAAGCCGAGACCTGGGCGAGTGAGCTGTGTGGGGCTGCTTTCTTTCCTTGGTTTGGGGCGAGGAGGGAGGGCTCCGCCGTGTTCCTGGGTCTGAACCCAAGGAGGAGGGGGCTGAGGGGATGGAGACTCCACTTGCTGCTGCTGCTTGTGCCCTCGCCGCCTTTCTCCGCCTCGCCCTCCCTCGCCCTCGAAGGAGAAAGGTGGCAAGGGCCCACGGGGGAGAGAGGGAGAGAGAGAGAGAGAGAGAGGGTGGCTCTTCAGAGCCGGCTAGGAAGAGCCTCTCTCTCTCTTTCTCTCCCCTGTGGGCATGGACTGCCACCAGTGGGAGGGGTCCTCCTTCCTGCCAGCCGTCCACTTGGGCGTCCTTTCTGAGTGACACCCTCGAAAGGAAGGAAGGGCACCCCCCCCCCACTGCATCTGTCACTTTGGGGAAGCACCTCTTCCACTCTTCCTTCTCCTGCCCAGGTAAGGAAGCCTCGAGGGAGGAGGGAGGGGGGGAGGCTGCTGTGGGGAGGCTCCAGCCTCACGTGGGTCCCTCTCTTGGTTGAGTTTCCCGGCCCAGGCAGCAGCCAGGTGGCCCCTCTTCCCAGCCCTATGCCTTCCGAGCCGCCGCCGAAGCCATATCTGGCCGGAGCGCTGGCGGGTGCGCCTATAAATACCCTCCTGCTGCATGCGAGGGAGGGTCCTGCTGTGCACACAAGAAGCAGGATGGGATGGGGACTTCCTGCTTCGCAAAAGCATGCAGCAGGAAGGAGGAAGGCAACGAAGATATTAAGAGAGAGCACGTGCGCAGGCAAGGAGGATCCCCTTCCCGGGTGCGTGCGGCGGCGAGTTCATGGGCAGGCAAGAAAGAAGCCCCGCGCGGACGGAAGGCTGCAATAGGAGTGTGCGTGCGTGCACTCGCACGCTCACATGCACAACAGGTGATCTTTTCAACTTGATTGTTCATATAGTAGCTCGCATGATGAAAAAGTGTGGGCACCCCTGGACTAGAACAGTGGTTCTTGGCCTCTGGTCTTCCAGATGTTTTGGATTTCAGCTCCCACATTCCTAGCAGCTGGGATTTCTGGGAGCGGAAGCCCAAAACACCAGGAGGACCAAATGTTGAAAACCACTAGACTAGAACATTAAATCCAAGGTACTTTGTTAGAAGGAAGATATAACTGAGAATTCAATAAAAATCAGCTAGAGATAGCTTTAAGGCAATGTTTCTCAACCTTCCTAATTCCGCATCCCCTTAATACAGTTCCTCATGTTGTGGTGACCCCCAACCATAAAATTATTTTATTACACTTCATCACTGTAATTTTGCAACTGTTATGACTCGTAATGTAAATATCTGTTGGCAGGATGCATTTTCATGCACTGGGCCAAATTTGGCACAAATACTCAATACGCCCAAATTTGAATACTGATGGGGTTGGGGTGGGAGTATTGATTTTGTCATTTGGGAGTTATAGTTGCTAGTTCACCTGCAACCAAAGAGGATTCTGAACTCCACCAATGATGGAATTGAACCAAACTTGGTAGACAGAACCCCCACGACCAACAGAAAATACTGGAATAGTTTGGTAGGCATGGACCTTGAGTTTTAGAGTTGTAGTTCACCTGCATCTAGAGAGCGTTGTGAACTCAAACAATGATGGATCTGGTCTAAACTTGGCACAAATACTCAATATGCCCAAATGTGAACACTTGGTGGAGTTTGGGGAAAATAGACCTTGACATTTGGGAGTTGTACTTGCTGGGATTTATAGTTCACACACAAAGAGCCCCTAGAACCCCACCAACAGTAGAACTGGGCCAAACTTCCCACACGGAACCCCTATGATCAACAGAAAATATTGTGTTTTCTGATGGTCTTTGGCAATCCCTCTGACACCCCCTCATGACCCCTCCAGGGTTGAGAAACACTGCTTTAAGGGAAAGCACAGTTCATCTTGAGAAATAATGAAACTGGCCCAAAGGAGGCCAATTGGAGTTGAATGTTGAGATTCCCCAGAATGTAATGCACCTCACTCCCGAAGATGGTGAAGTGCTATTCCATACTAATAGAGTAATATAGTAAAACTGAGGGTTTCTGTAGGTCTACATTTCCACACATTTATAAAAAGGCTAGTTCAAGCTCTTCTCTAGGCAATGATTCACCAAACATATATAGACATTACTGAAAGTGAAGCTGGAGGTTCAACAGGAGAGGCTGGGGGACAAACCTGAGGATCTTTACATTCCCTTCAGACTCCTTTTTCCAGTAGTATAACCTGAGACTGGTATTCCTCTAGGAATGCAGCTGCATAATGCCATAATGTTGACCTATCTTCAAGACTTTTTGTGTGTCTGAAATTCCGTTCTCTAAATTAGCACTCTAAGGATGTGCCCAGCTATGCCTTGTCATGTTCCACGTTCACTCATTGTCACAGTACAGACAAATCTGAGGGGAGGGCTTTCATAATCACATGAGGCTTTTGGGTTGGCTTCATATTCACTTTCTTTCACTGTGTCTCTTGCACAGTAGTAAATTGCAGAGTCCTCTGTTTTCAGGCTGTTCATTTGCAAATATAGCAGACTGTTCGAATCATCCCTGGAGATGGTGAAGCGTCCTCTTACTGCATCCGAGTACTGAAGGGGACTAGTGTATGTACCTATCCGTGCAACCCATTCCAGGCCTTTTCCAGGAGCTTGTCTCACCCATGCCATGTAATAGCTGCTGAACGTGAAACCAGAGGCTTTACAAGAGAGTGAAAGGGAATCTCCAGGCCTTTTTACACCCCCTCCAGACTCTTCCAATTTTATCTCTGATTGGACATCTAAAACAGGAAAAAAAACACCCCAA
Source organism: Anolis apletophallus (assembly GCA_030556195.1). Classification (NCBI taxonomy): domain Eukaryota; kingdom Metazoa; phylum Chordata; class Lepidosauria; order Squamata; family Anolidae; genus Anolis; species Anolis apletophallus. Next base: position 142,253,323 of record JARBWK010000008.1, on the reverse strand, counting down.
AATCAATATAATTATACTTCATTGAAAATAAAGATGAAATGTAATAGTCATTTTTACTTAAAACAAAATAAAAAATACCTCTGAAAAGTGTGGAAACAAAAACGAAGTGTAGCCAAAATATCATTTCTGCACTTCTTTTGCTTTGAGAATAGTAAAACGGAGTGATCAAGGCACACAGTGTTGTGTCTATTAATTTGGTTGAGTAGAGAGAGTATATGCCGGCTCTGAACCAGGAGATAGTTACATATTTGCATATCCTGTCAAATAAAGCAGGCGGGCAAGGAATAGGGAAAATATTAAATCCAAGGTACTTTATTGGAAGGAAGATGTAATTGTGAATTTAACAAAAGTGTCCTTTTGAGCAGTAGAAGGAACCGAGTTCGTGGTAGCTTGAAACAAAGTGCAAACAGGCCACAAGAGGTTAGATATTTCATAAGTAAGCTGGATAAGTTCTACTACTACTACTACTACTACTACTTTATTTATATACCTCCCTATCTTCCTATGGGGACTCAATGTAAATGCATTCAGGGCAATTCTACCACTCTACATATTTTTAGGAGATGACATATATAAAATCAAGAGTTAAAGCTGTCTCCGATTTCTACAGTGAATTGTCGTAAGCCCCAGTTTCTTAAGAGAATTTGTTCATTAATCACTGTCAACAAATTAACTGCAGAAATAACCAGTTTAGCAGCTGAATGCATGCTTGCCCAACCGATGCTAATTTCTTTCATGTGCATGGGGTTGCCTTTTTCAGCTTACAGCGGTAATAAGCGTCACATCAACTGATCACCGGGGAGGATGTGTTGATGAAAGACAATTGCAATAAGTTCGTTTTTAATGTTACACAAAACTGCATCTTGATCCTGGAGCATGAAATTAGTTACTCAATAAAACTGACTGACTGAATCATCTTGTGAGAAGCAGGAGGAGGAAAGGGTTCATGACAAAATAGGAGATCCTGGACAAATTAGAAATCGTAATAATCTTACGAGAGCCTTTTCCTCTGTGGCCCTCCAGCTCTGGAACTCTCTCCCCAGAGAGATTAGGAAAGCCCCTACTTTAGAAACCTTTAAAAAGAACCTTAAAACTTGGCTCTTCCACTGCGCTTTTGGTGAGTAGGCATATAACCTCACACTACTGTGTCCCCCAACATTTATGTCACTGGAGTATGCACCCCCTCCCCTCAGGGAAAGTTTGGTTCTACAACCCCATTCTCTCCTTTACAAATAACCTGTTATTCCTTATCTCACCCCTGAGTTTTTAACTTTTAAAACTTTTTATCCTGCACATGCGGCCGCCCATTGTCTTTGTGGTTGTTTCTATTGTAATTTTAAACTGCTCAATGTATTCCTGTGTTGTTCTGTAATTATGATGTTTTTATTTGTTGCTTAGTATATTTTGTTTTTATTTTGTTTTTATTTTGTTGTACTCTTATTCGGGCTTGGCCCCATGTAAGCAGTTGGGGAGATGGTGGTGGGGTATAAAGATTATTATTATTATTATTATCTATACTATTAGTTTACCACCAGCTACTCTGAGGGCCCTTCCACACATCCAGAATATCAAGGCAGAAAATCCCAAATTATCTGTGTGTGGCCTCAGATAACCCAGTTCAAAGCAGATATTGTGGGATTTTCTGCCTTGATATTCTGGGTTTTATGGCTGCGCTTTGAAACATGCTCCATAGGTTACTTTGATGTGAGATGTGCCTGGCCTTGCAGCCATGAAGCAACCAAAGAATTTTATGTTTCACTCCTAGTGCATCTACACTTAGAATGAAATTCACCATGATTCCATGGCTCAATGCTATAGAGCAATAGTTTTCAGTCTTTCATTTTATCTTCCAAGACTGGGATCATTCCATTACATGAGCAATATCGGTTAAATTCTGCTTTAATTCTGTAGTGGAGATACACCCTATGTCAAAGGCTCTGTATTGATTTCTATGGAATGTTTGATCATACAACCCATGTATATTCCAATTTAAGATTATGGGTCATTCTATTCTCCGTGGTGTTGATTGTCAGCACCATTTAAAACACCTTCAAAATATTTTCTATTATACTCGTATGGATGTGAAAGTCATTCTGAATCAATCCCACACTAAGAGGTACATATAGTTGGGCCTGTAGTGCATGGTTTGTTTGCTAATTATTTTGCAAATTTCTCTGCTAATAGTTGACTCACAGTCCTACCCCATTTTCTATTGGTAACTAAGGTGCCTCTATCTTGCAGAATTAATGCAATTTGATTCCACTTTAACAGCCAAGTCTAGTGATATGGAAGCTTAGGCATTGTAGTTTGTGGCCTCATTTCTTAAGGTTGGCTCTGCATCTCGTGGTGCCAGAGCGCAGACTGTTCAGTGCCTTCCAAGTTGCCCAGTCTTCTGTGTGCCCAGGGGGAGTCTCTCATTCACTATCAGCCATGGCTTGAGGTGCCAGGTTTTAGCCTGCCATTTTTGGACTCTCGCTTGCTGAGGTGTTCCTGTAAGTATCTCTGTAGATATTAGAAAACTATTTCTTGATTTAAGGCATTGACATGCTGTCTGATATCTGAACAGAGGATGGGCCGAAGATGTCACTTCCTCGGACCTTTCATTATTGGCTGCTCCTTCCAGGTAGATGTCAGGTGTTGTGATACCGGTTAAACAGTATAATTTCTCCAGTGGCGTAGGGCGTAGACATCCTGTGATAATGAGGCATGTCTCATTAAGAGCCATATCCACTGTTTTAGCATGGTGAGATGTGTTCTACACTGTGCATGCGTACTAAGCAGCAGAGTAGCAAAGCACAAGGACAGATGTCTTCACTGTGTCTGGTTGTGGTCCCCAGGTTGTGCCAGTCAGCTTTCATATGATATTGTTTCTAGCACCCACTTTTTACTTGATATACAAGCAGTGTTACTTGTAGGTCAAAGCACAGTCCAGATTTGCTTTGAACAGGATTATGTGGCAGTGTAGACTCCTGATCTACATACATTTTAGGGGCACTTAAGAAAAGCCTATGATTGTTAGTAACAAGCTGTGACTATGTAACCTGTTTATTTTAATTGTGTAAGTCACCCAGAGCACCTTTCGTGGAGGGCGACTCATCTGTATCTGTATACCTTTATAAAGCGGAATGTTTGTATGTGTGTGTGTATGTGTGTATGTGTGTATGTGTGTATGCGGAGGGCGGGAGGGCAGCCACTTTCACAGGCCAGGAAGGATATGTGGCAGCATTATTTGCATAAACGACTCCCATTGGCCAGCCACTAACATTCCGAGGCTCTAAAGTGCCAGAGGGAGGTAAGGAAAAGCCCCGAGGCAGTCAGGCATGGTGGGAGTTTAAGTTCAAAACACTTTGCAGCCCCCAGCCCCTAACAATGAGACAACAAAACCAAACTTGGCACACAGAACCGCCAAGACCCACTTTACGTCTTGGTGCAGTTTGAGGGAGGCTGGGCCATGGATAGGCCAGCATTCCAACATCCCAAATCTCAAAGGTGCCAGACAGAGTTCTTTACAAAAAGGCTTCCTTCAGCTGATTTTAAAAACTAGGCCTCAGCCTGTATTGACAGAAAGGCTTCCTCAACTTGATTTTCGAGACTAGGCCTCAGCTTGAATTCACAGTAAGGCTTCCTCAACTTGATTATCCTGACTAGGCCTCAGCCTGAATTGACAGAAAGGCTTACTTAACTTTATTTTCCTGACTAGGCCCCAAAAATGACAGAACAAGATTACAGTTGGTACACAGACCCCCCCAAAGACCCACTCTACATTCTGGTGCAGTTTGAAGGACTTGCAGTACCTTCACTCACTTACTCTGACCAGCACGGGTGACGGACCTGGACCAAACTTGGCACACATAACCCCCATGATGCCCTTTACGTCCTGGTGCAGTTTGAGAAAGATGAACCACGGATTATGGGATTTGTAGTACTTCAAAGCGCTTTGCTTCCCAGAGACCACTGTGGCCCACAACAAAGACCGATAAATATCAAACTTGGCACACAGAGCCCCCATAACCCACTCTATGTCCTGGTGCAGTTTGGAGAAGAGCAGAGCATGGATGATGGGGCTTGAAGTACCTCCACTCACTCTATGTCCTGGTGCAGTTTGGAGAAGAGCAGAGCATGGATGATGGGGCTTGAAGTACCTCCACTCACTTCCTGAGACCGCTGCGACCCTCATCCAATGACTGATCAAGACCAAACTTGCCACACAGAGCCCTCATGACCCACTCTACATCCTGGTGCAGTTTGGAGGAGGGTGGACCATGGATGATGGGACTTGAAGTACCTCTACTCACTTCCCAAGTCTGCTGTGACCCTCATCCAATTACTGATTGAGACCAAACTTGGCACACAGAACCCCCATGACTGCCTTCACGTCCTGGTGAGGTTCGGGGGACGACTGACAATGGATGATGGAATTTGTAGTATTTACACACCCCTCTGTTCCCACAGACCACTGCGGCCCCCAACAAACCCCGATAAAGACCACACTTGGCACACAGAGCCCCAGTGACCCACTCCACATCCTACTGAAGTTTGGAGGGGGACAGAACATGGATGATGGGACTTGCAGTACCTTCCCTCACTTCCCAATCCTGCTACTAACCTATTCCAATGACTGATCAACACCAAATCTGGCACACAGAGCCCTCATGACCCACTCTACAGCCTGGTGCAGTTTACTGTGAGACGGACCACGGATGATGGGACTTGAAGTACCTTCACTCACTTCCGAAAAACAATGCACCCCTCATCCATTCACCAATACAGACCAAACTTAGCGTACAGAGCCCCCATGACCCAATCTACATCCTACTACACTTGGGGGGGGGGGGAACAGAGATGATGGGACTTGCACTACCTTCAGTAATTTCATGATACCACTGCAACTCCCAATAATGATGGATCAAGACCAAACTTGGCACACAGAGCCCCCATGACCCACTCTACATCCTGCTGCGCTTCTCAAATAACCCGGGCAGGGCCGGGTCCCCAAGCTAGTAAGAAATAAAGTTGATTGATTGATTGATATACTCTGGTTCAAAGCAGATAATGTGGATTCCATAGAAATGGAGCCACAGCTGTTAAAGTGGTGTCACATTTTTACAGGACACATGTGCCTCACCATTACTGAGAATGGTTTATAATAAAATGAGTTTCCTCTTTTTGTATGGGGTCCCAAGAGAAAGTGTCTCACTGTGTCCTTCGGGTACAGAAATACACTGCCGAGTCCTCTGATGTCACAGAACTCAGCTGGAGGGAGAACTCATTCTTGGAAGTGTCTGAAGACATGGTAATTCGACTCTTTAGAGAAGTGGCATAGTATTTATCCCCATTGTAGGGATATATTCCTGTAACCCATTCTAGACCTTTGCCACGAGGCTGTCGGACCCAATGCCAGAAATAATATCGAGTAGAGATGGAGAACCCAGTCACTTTACAAATCAGGTGGAGGGTTTCCCCAGGTCTCACTATCCCAGGTCCAGAAGATACAAGCTGAATATCCAGGAAGACACCTAGGAGAGAGAATATTTCAACAAATATCTAATATCATTTACAACAGAAAGCAGCAATGGGTTTAGACTGGTCATAGAACATGAACTTACCTTTTGGCAAAGCCACCAGAAAACACAACAATGCCAAAAACTTCATTATGTTAAATGAAAAAAATATTCTCACTGGGCAGGAAAGAAGGGCCCTTATGTCAGAGAATATTTAAGACAATATTTGAAGGGTTCTCTTTTTGAAGGAGGTTCTCGCCATCCCTGCCTTTCCCTGGAGGGATTTGCATGAGCCATCCCTCTGCAGTGCCACAGATATAAATGGGTTGATAAGAAGAGAAATGTGAAAACCCCCATTTCATTCTCATATCTCTTCACCTCAATTCTGACCCATCTTTTGTTTCCCTCAAATTGCAAGGCTTTGTTTTTCAGAATCAATTTTACTATGTTGAACAACCAGAAAGAGTAGAGTTGTACACCTGAGTATGTTTCTTTAAACATATGCACACACTTTTTAAAGCTGCGGTGTAATAGATAAATGATTGCATACATGAAGATATATTCAAGTTTGGAATAATTTACAGGATTTCAGTTATGCATTCGTTTCAATGTGCCACTCTCTTTCCTTGGTTTGCAGGAATATCTGCTGCACACCCCCATTATTCAATAATATCATATGCAGATACATTGTCAGATACACAACTAGATCTGCAGTGTTTATATATTTTCGGAAGGGCATCATGGTACAATCACAGTATAGCTACTAGGCATGGTCTGAGAGTTATGAAAATTAAACGATTTCGGAAGGGTTTCGTAAGAAATGCTACTTTTGAGTTTTTACGCATCTGGAACGCCAACCAGGAAGTGGACTTTGTTTATCGAACTTCCAGGCCATGATTTTTCTTAAGTCTCGAAATTAGGTCGTATGGGGGGACATCCTCCTCCTCCTCCTCTCTCACCACCCTCCCTCCCGCCCTTGGCAATAAACTGAAGCTTGCTCCTCCGGCACTATAGGGTGTAAGATTACCAGTGTCTCTGTGGATGAAATGTAGGCGGCTGGAAGTGTGTGGGGGAAACACACACACAAGCAGGAACAGAGCAGCGCTGAGGTGGGGAATCCCCAAGCGAAGCGGAGGAGAGCGAGTGCGTCTTCCTCCGAAGGCAGAAGCGGGCGCAGCTTTGCTTGTGTCAGCGGAGACTCGAAGGGGGAGATCCATGCAGTAGTCCTGGGGATCTTCCCCCCTTCTGCCTTGGGGGAAGACACACTCGCTCTCCTCCGCTTCGCTGGGGATTCCCCACCTTTCTATGTACACCCTATAGTGCCGGCTGTGACTCTATGAATGGGTGGAAGCCTGGAAAAATGTAAACAGAGAGGTTTACTCAATGGTAAATCCGCAAAGGAGGGCAATTCCTCCAAAGTGCCCTCCTTTGCAGATTTACTTTTGAGTAAACCTCTCTGTTTACATTTTTCCAGGCTTCCACCCATTCATTTAACTCGGATTTCCACTGTATATGTTTGTTGGCTATCTTGCTAAATACAGACTTTCATCTAATTACTTGTTTGATCTTATTGGGGGGACTGTGCATTATTTATGTATATGCTTAACCTCTTCCTTTTCCCCTCAGCCTGGGCAAACTTGGGCCCTCACTCCCTCAGGATCGGGGCGAGAGAGAGGCAGCGAGGAGCAAGTGGGGGGGGGGGCTTTTCCTCCTCCTTTTTTTTGCTGCTTCCAAGAATAGAATACCCCCTCCCTTCCTCCTTCCCTCCCTCCTTCCTATTTGGAGAGTCTCATCTAGAATCCAGTGTGATTTATTCAGGTTTTGGCCTACAGCTCCCAGAAATCCCAGCCAGTTTACCAGCTGTTAGGATTTCTGGGAGTTGTAGGCCAAAACTATCTGGAATGCGCATGCGCTGGCATACAAACTACTAACGAATTTCATTAGTAATTACGTTACATTTTAGAATTTTTTGGAATTTTTTTTGTAAGTCTTTCTATTACTAATCAACCCCCCCCCCCCATTTGATTTTAGAATCCTGATTTTAGGGTTCTAAACCAAGCCTAATATCTACATTGGAACAAATTATACCATCCAAGCAAAATGTAATGTCTCAGTCTTCATGAATACTGTGTCCAATTTTGGTCACTGCAATTGAAGGGAGATGTTGACAAACTGGAATGTGTCCAGAGGAGGGTGATTAAAATGATCAAGAATCTGCAGAACAAGCTCTATGAGGAGAGGCTTAAAGAGCTGGGCATGTTTAGCCTGCAAAAGAGATGGCTGAGAGGAGCCATGATGAGGGCCATGTATAAATATGTGAGAGGAAGTCATAGGGAGGAGGGAGCAAGCTTGTTTTCTGCTGCCCTGGAAACTGGGACGCGGGACAATGGCTTCAAACTACAGGAAAGGAGATTCCACCTGAACTTTAGGAAGAACTTCCTGACTGTGAGAGCTGTCCATCAATGGAACTCTCTGCCCCAGAGTGTGGTGGAGGCTCCTTCTCTGGAGGCTTTTTAAGCAGAGGCTGGATGGCCATCTGCTGGAGGTGCTTTGAATGTGATTTTCCTGCTTCTTGGCAGAATTGGGCTGGACTGGATGGCCCAGGAGGTATCTTCCAACTCTAGAATTCCATGAATGTTCCTGACTACACAGCACAATGTAATATCAGAAGCTGATTTCTATGAAAGGCTAATCCACGTAATTAGTTTTTCCAATTTATGATGAGTGGCTTATTCTATTGTCTGTTGTGTTGATTGACAGCACCATATAAAAAACTTTAAAAAAACCCAAACTTCTCTATGCCACATGAATGCTTGTAAAAGCCACTCTGAACCAGTCCTGCATTAATTGATCCATGTAGATGGGCTTGTAATGCTTCCTCCATACCATGTCTTGTTTGAGTAATTGTTTTGCAAATTTCTTTAATAATTGTTCTTTCACAGCACCTTGTTCTATTGGCTACCAAGTGTTACATCACTCCTGCAGAATTAATGCCATTTGACTCCACTTTAACTGCCCTGCCTGAGTGTTATGGAATCAGGGCACTGTAGTTTCAGCTTTTTCTGCCCCAAGGACCTCATCACATTGACATCATAATGTTTGCCCCAGTTGATCCATGGCAAAAGTGACCATGCATTATGGTGGGGCAGCGTGGGGCGGTATGGGGCTCCGTGGATCAACTGGGCGAAATGTCCTACAACACTGCCAAGGACATGTATGATGAAGTCCCAAGACTGCTGGTGCCTCACCAAATCCAGCTCTTAGGATTTGATAGCATTGAGCCATGACTATTAAAGTGATGTCAAACTGTGTTAATTCTACAGAACAGAGGCACTCTGAGTTAATTGGGAAATTATTCATAATAAAATGGGTTTCCTCTTTTTGTATGGGGTCCCAAGAGAAATTGTCTCAATGTGTGTCTCGGGCACAGAAATACACAGCTGAGTCCTCTGGTGTCACAGAGCTCAACTGTAGGGAGAATTCATTCTTGGAGGTGTCTGAAGAAATGGTTATTCGACTCTTTAGAGAAGTGGCATAGTATTTATTCCCACCATAGGGGTATATTGCTGTAACCCATTCTAGACTTTTGTCACGAGGCTGTCGGACCCAATGCCAGAAATAATACTGAGTAGAGATGGAGAATTCAGTCACTTTACAAAGCAGGTGGAGGGTTTCCCCAGGTCTCACTGTCCCAGATCCAGAAGATACAAGTTGAACATCCAGGAAGACCCCTAGGAGAGAGACAATATTTCAATGAATATTGTATACCATTTACAAGAGAAAACGGCAAGAGTTTTGGATGGATCATAGCAAGTGAGCTTACCTTTTGGCAAAGTCACCAAAAAACACAAGAATATCAAAAGTTTCATCATGATACATGAATAAATATTCTTACTGGACAAGGATTTGATGCCTTTATGTCCAGGGTATAATTGAGCTAATATTTGAAGGGTTCTCTTTTTGAAAGGGGTTCTTGCCATCCCCATCATTTCCTGCAGGAATTTGCATATGAGCAATCATTTTGCAATGCCTCAGATATAAATGTCTATATGCATGTTCAAATTACAAGCTGTATACAGCTAAAATTAATTCATAGACCTGTGAGCAATCTTAGTTAGTACTAAATTTACTATTTCTCTCTGATAGTGTCTGCAAACTCACGCCCAGCTCAATTGTTTAAGATAATTCGATCTCTGACGACAGTCCCTACCATCCCAAACAATAGCGATCAGGCTACAGCTGAGGTTTTTCAGAGTTATTTTACAGACAAGATCTCGTTACTCCGCCGGGAACTCCCACCCACAATTGATACGGTAGGCGAGCTTGAGACTCTGTGGCCCACTGCTGGGCCCACCCTCGATCAGTTTGCCCCACTGGATGCAGAGGCTGTCGACGAACTGTTAGCTGCAGCGAGACTGACCGCATGCTCCCTCGATCCGTGTCCCTACTGGCTGGTGAAAGCCAGCCTGGAGGGTTTACGTGCCCCTCTGTTGAATATAATAAATAGCTCCCTTGAGCAAGGAGTCTTTCCAGAGGGCTTAAAAGAGGCAGTGGTCTCCCCACTGCTGAAGAAACCAAATTTAGACCGATTGGTTCCCTCCAATTACTGGCCAGTTTCGAACCTTCCGTTCCTGGGCAAGGTGATTGAGAGGGCTGTAGCAGGGCAGCTGCAGCAGTTCCTTGAGGACAAAGCCGGCTTAGACCCCTTCCAGTTCGGCTTCCGCTCGGGGCACGGGATGGAGACTGTGTTGGTGGCCATTTCAGATCAGCTTCGTTGCCAGCTGGACAAGGACGGTTCAGCGCTGCTTGTGTTATTGGACCTCACAGCAGCTTTTGATACGGTCGATTACAATCTTTTGGCCCACTGCCTTGCCGTTGCTGGAGTTAGGGGAACAGCCCTGAAATGGCTGTTGTTCTTTCTCCACAACCGGGGACAGCGAGTGGAAAGGGGAGGTATGGTTTCTGAGAGGGCTCCACTTACTTGTGGGGTCCCTCAAGGTGCCATTCTCTCCCCTTTATTATTTAACATCTATATGCGACCACTTGCTGGTCTGGTCCAAAGCTTTTAGCTGGAATGTTATCAGTACGCTGATGACACCCAGCTCATTCCGAAAATGGAAGGCCGGCCGGACTCCGTACCCTCTTGTTTCCAACAGTGCCTTGAAGCCATCACTGTTGGCTGCCTGCCAGTAGATTGAGGGTGAATCCAGCAAAGACGGAGATACTGTGGCTGGGCCGCCCAGTGGGTGGGGAGGTCAGACTGCCTAGCTTGGATGGCGTGGCATTATGCCCAACATGCTCAGTTAAAAGCCTTGGGGTCGTTTTAGACCCGTTACCATCAATAGAAGCCCAGGTCTCCACCGTCAGCAAATCCGCCTTTTTCCACCTGCGGCAAGCTAGGCGTCTGGCCCCCTACCTATCCCGAGATGACCTGGCCGTGGTGCACCAAGCCATGGTCATCTCAAAACTAGACTACTGTAATGCCCTTTACATTGGCCTGCCCTTGTCAGTGATCCGGTAACTTAAGTCGTCCAGAACACTGCTGCTCGACTTCTCTCTGGGGTCCCAGTGAGATGTCACATAACACCCATCCTCCAGCAGTTCCACTGGCTTCCAGTCTAGCACCAGATCACCTTCAAGGTGATGGTGTTAACCCTCAAGGCCTTGCATGGTCTGGGGCCGCTGTATTTGCTAGGGACCGTCTTTTCCCCTACCAACCCCAGAGGTCACTCTGTTCTGAACAACAGAACCTCCTTGAAGTGCCGACTTTCAAAGCAATCCATCTCACATCGACCTGGCGCAGAGCCTTTTCAATAGTGGCGCCGTCAATCTGGAATACCCTTCCAAGAGATGTGCGGGCCTTGCAGGGCCTATCCTCTTTTCACAAGGCCTGCAAGACCCATCTTTTCTGGCTAGCCTTTGATTGCTAAGCCGGTAAACCTTCTTTTAGCCTAGCCTAATATGTTGTTTTGCTTCTGTCATGCTTTTATATGACTGTGAGCTGCTCCGAGCCCTCGGGGAGTGGCGGCGTATAAATCCAAATAAATAAATAAATATTTACAGGGGATATGTTCCTGAACTTACAGTGTAAACAGGAAACCTAGGATAATAGCAAACTCTACTGAAATAAATGACTTTACTAAGGACTTGAGAGGGATCCTTTCTAGGAACTTGCCAAGTTCTCCAGGTTCATTCCATGGCAGAACCATACCATAGAATCACCTAAAGGACTTATACAATACCTTGAGATATATATTTTGCTAATTGTGGTTCATAGAAAAACATGTACTAATCTCACAAATATGGTGGTTGCAGTCTACTGAATGGATAACATTTATTACATCACCAGGGGGCATGCTCAAATCTTAGGGGTTGGCCAAGAAACCCAAGCCTTGGGATGATCCGGGACTGACAACCCTAATGGTGGTGTGGAAGAGAAATTGATAATGATGATGATGATAATAGTAATAATAATTTTATTTCTTATCCACCTCTCCTTACCGCTTGAGGCAGGTTGCATCATGGTTAAAAATACATAATAATTGCAAATATTCTATAAAGTAAACTTATTAAAATGCCCAGAAACTAATTGGAAGACAGTGGAGTGACTTTAGTCCATAATGAAATAGGAACCAGTTCAATTGCTTGATGTTTTCTATCAGGGAGCTCTTAGATGCCCATTTGCAGAGCTCTTGAAGAAACACTGGCAAATAATAGCTGAGGGATAAATGAATTTCCTTAGTGGCTGTGAGTCATCACTATGATCCGATGCAGCAGTTTGGAAGTTCTTAAATTTAATCTCCAAAGCAAGACTCAGAAAAATCAAACTGGGCCAAAGAAAAACAGTTGCTAACTATGAATAATAGACATGAGATTGTTATGTCAGGCAGTCATCACCACTTCTAGTTTGCGGTTTTCTGGTGCCCCCCTCTGTTCACTTCTCTCTAAAGCTGACACAGTGAAAGGTTTTTGGCTTAAGTCTCTTGGATTCCTTTCACTGTGCCTCTCGTACAGTAATACACCGCTGAATCCTCCACCTTGAGATTGGCCAATTGTAGAAAGAAGTTGGAGCTGTCTTTTGAGGCTGTGAATCACCCTTGGATAGTAGGAGAATAGTAATTGCTGCTTGTAGATCTTACGTAGGTAACAAGCCATTCCAGTCCACTGCCAGGTTTCTGTCTGACCCAGCTCATCCAGTAGCTGTCAGGATTGAACCCAGTGATGGAGCAGGTCAATTTATGGGAGTCTCCGGGTATTTCAAGTACTGAATCTGACTGAGTGAGCACCACCTCTGAGATCACACTTGTTGGAGGAAGGAAAATAGTTGTATGAGACAGGCAAAACCACAACACATGATAACACTGTGTTCCAACTTAATGGGGAATGAATTAAACCGTACAATGCAACACACCTGAGTAACAGGCAACCAATGCAATGAGTATGGGCAATAAGGACAACATTGTGGAGAAACAGCTTGGGTCTTAGAGGAACATCAACAGTTGAGCAGTTACTGGGAGCTTTGGGGATTTAAGAACAAAGGTAGGTGTGTCTTCCTTTGCATAAATTTACAAACAAAAGAGAGCTGAGTATGAATGGCAAAATATAAGCTGTCAGGATGCCAAGCCTTCTATATAAGGAAGGAGCTACAATGTGCCTGCTAACTATAACAATTTAGTAGCCATGGAGTCATCCCAGTAACCTAGGAGTTGTAGTTTGGTGAGGCAGTTGTGCTCTTTGGCAGAGACGGCTAAAGTTTTGTAAAACTATCATTCTTATGATTCCATAGTATTGAGCCAAGGCAGTGAAAGTAGTGTCAAACTACATTAATTCTGCAGTGTAGACTCACCTTTTGTAGCAATTGTGCACATGGATCAGTTACAACACTAACAACAATGGGTATGTATGTGTGTAATTTGGCTAGTTAAAGGTATCTTGAATTGCACTGGGGAATTTTAAGAAGTCAGCTATCAAATTTATGGTCCTTGCAATAATATGTTATTTAATTTTTTAGTAGACATTTCTAATTAAGCAGGAAGCATTTCATAACTGCTGTAGTTACTTAAAATCTATCGGAATCCAAGTGCTGCTTGTCTTCCTTGTAAGCATGCACATTACACAAATGAATGTATAACTTCTGCAGATCCAAACTTATCCATGCTTATGTTGGCTTAAAATATTTTAGTTCAAAGGCTATCTTCCAATTCTGATCAAGAAATGATAAAAGAAACTGAGTAGACATTGTATCATAACTCTATGCCATTGTGTTTATTTTGTAGTATAGAATGGAGCATGATTGTACTGAAATATTATGGGGAATCTATTGGGAGATTCAAATCATGCCAGGGCTGATGTTGCTTCAGGAAAACAGACAGAGGAAACAGTTACCCAGAGAGCTGTGCCCACAGGATTGCACATGTGCCCCATTGATAGCCATTTAGGAAATAATGTTTTCGTCACTTTGCTGCCCTCTTTTGGGAAGCTGGAGAAAGACAACGGTCTGGACTTGCCATAAAATGGGAGGATGCTGTCCAGCTAATTCAGATTTCAGGCAGATGTGTGTACAGCGTTTTTGAAAAGAGAGGGAGTTCCTAGTAGTTTCAAAGCCCTTATCTATTAGTAAAGGTAAAAGTTTCCCTTTGACATTAAGTCTAGTTGAGTCCAACACTGGGGGGTGGTGCTCATCTCCATTTCTAAGCTGAAGATCTGGTGTTGTCTGTAGACACCTCCTAGGTCATGTGGATGGCATGACTGAATGGAATCATAGACTCATAGAATCATAGAGTTGGAAGAGACCTCATGGGCCATCCAGTCCAACCCCCTTCCAAGAAGCAGGAAAATTGAATTCAAAGCACCCCTGAAAAGATGGCCATCGAGTCTTCCAAAGCTTCCAAAGAAGGAGCCTCTACCACACTCTGGGGCAGACAGTTCCACTGCTGAACGGCTCTCACAGTCAGGAAGTTCTTCTTAATGTTCAGGAGGAATCTCCTTTCCTGTAGTTCGAAGCCATTGTTCCACGTCCTAGTCTCCAGGGCAGCAGAAAACAAGCTTGCTCCCTCCTCCATATGACTTCCTCTCACATATTTATACATGGCTATCATATCTCCTCTCAGCCTTCTCTTCTTCAGGTTAAACATGCCCAACTCTTTAAGCTGCTCCTGATAGGGCTTGTTCTCCAGAGCCTTGATCATTTTAGCTGCCCTCCTCTGGACACATTCCAGCTTGTCAATATCTCTCTTCAGTTGTGGTGCCCAGAATTGGAGTGCTGTTACATTCCTGCTGAAGCGGTACCTATTGAACTACTCACAGTTGTATGTTGTGTTTAAGAGTCCAAGGGTCAAAGTATTAATTACACGTGTATTTATGAACTTCCACTTGGTTATGTGTTTTCTTCACTGCCTCTGTCTCTTCATATTAATTTTGTTGGCAGCTGGTCATGCTAACCATAGTGAACCCACCACCACAACACTGTCAGAGGTCAACATGTAAGGGGTCACTCTGAGGTCTAAGTACCAAGTCCAAGAAGAGTAGGGAGCAAAAGCATGGGGAGTGGCAGGATTCCAAGGCAAGCTTAAAGAGAGGACCTGTCACATGAAGGTTTGTTCATAGCTCCATTGTGCTGTGTGTATTTGCATGTTTTCGAACTGCTAGGTTGGCAGAAGCTGGGGCTAACAGAAGGAGCTCACACCGCTCCCTGGATTTGAACCAGCAACCTTTCAATCAGCAAGTTCAGCAGCTCAGCAGTTTAATCCGCTGCACCACCGGGGGCTAGGCCAAGGATAGACCAAGCTCTTCTCTTGGGCATTGATTCATTTAACATATGCAGAAGTTCCTGAAACCGAAGCTGGAGATTCAATAGGAGGGGCAGAGGGATTCTCTGTCTTCTCCCAGTAATCTAACCTTAAATTGGTACTCTAGAAATACACTAGCATGACTCCTATAATGTTGACCTATTTTCAAGATTTTTCTTGTGCAGGAGAGTTAGCACTCTTAGGCTAAGCTGCTGGTGCATAGAAAAGTCTTGTCATGCTCCACAGTTCCCCATTGTCAGAGTACAGACGGATGTGAGGGGAAAGATTTCATAATCATGTGAGACTTTTGGGTTGGCTCCATATTCACTTCCCTTCACTGTGTCTTTTGCACAATAGTATACGGCAGTGTCTTTTGTTTTCAGGTTGTTCATTTGCAAATATAGCAGACTATTGGAATCATCCCTGGAGATGACAAAGCGTCCTCTCACTGCATCTGAGTAAGCAGGGTAATTCGAGGATGTACCAATCCGTGCAATCCATTCCAGACCCTTTCCAAGAGGTAGACTCACCCACTCCATATAGTGGCTGCTGTATGTGAAGCCAGAGGCTTTGCAAGAGAGGAAAAGGGTTTCTCCGGGCCTTCTTACACCCCCTCCGGATTCTTCCAACTTTATTTCTTTTTTCTTTTTCTTAAGTATGTTGATTGGATTTTAACAAAGGCTTTTGTTACATATGAAGTAAGATAAAAGAAAGGAAAATACAAATGTCGAATTTACTGAAAAGGACATTCAAGTGCCACCTCGGAGTTGGTTGAGGTAGGCAGGATTTCCCTGGGTACTGGTTGTGGGGGGTCGGGAACAGGTCAGGGTTTTGCCCTCCCTTCTGCTCGAGATCCCCGTGTACAACTGGTGGGCCACTGTGTGATACAGAATGCTGGACTAGATGGGCTGAGGTCCGATTCAGCATGGCTCTTCTTATGTTCTTATGTTCTTATGTTCTTATTTATATAATTGGTGTTGGGTAAGGGGTAGGGAGTGAGATAAAGTGGGGCGATTTACACTTAACAGCTAAGAACAGAAGATAGAAGATAGAAGAAAGAATCGGAAAGAAAGGGGAAAAGGAAAATTGGAAAGAGAGTATTAGAATAGTGGTGGTAGAACTATATACATGTTGACTTCCATTCTCATTCTGGGTGGAATGTTTGTTTACAGGTCCTTTACAGTTTGTCACTGACTATTACAGTTAGTTCTTACTGAAATGTCTATCAATTTGAGTCCATTCTGTCTGCTTTCTTGCATTCGGAGCATTTTTCCTTAAATAAAAGGTCAGTTTATCCATATCTTTTATTTCATATATTTTGTCGATCCAATCTTCCTTCTCAGGTATTTTGTCCGTTTTCCATAATCTGGCATAGATAATCCTTGCAGCTGTGGACATATAAAAAAAGAGTTTGTCCTCGTTTTTATCCAAGATTAAGTCTTTATCTGTTATGCCTAGTAAAAAGTATTCTGGCTTCAACGGGAATTTTTTATCTATATATATAAAATGTTTGCATACGTGGAAAGACTGATATAGACAAAGCCACTTCCCATCGCAGAAAAAAACCAACTCGACAACCTTCCACAACATACCACCTGGTACCTATAGCGCCGAAAAACAAGGCCCTAGGTACCTCGCAACACCCCCAAAACCTGACCCCAAAAAACGGACAACGGCATTCCCATCCGGCCCTCTCCGCTGCCAGAGCGAGGGATTAGAACGTTCGCACAAGCCCCTCCGGAACGCTCACACACTTCCCCAAACAGACGCACGCCGCTTCCCAAGTCTCCCCAAACACTTCCCCACACACACCCCTCCCGAGCACATGGCACACAAACCCCAGCGGACTTCCAAAAGCTCCCAGAACACTTCCCTAAGCACCCACACGCCGCTTCCCAAGTCTCCTTCCCCAAACACTTCCCCACACACACCCCTCCCGAGCACATGGCGCACAAACCGCAGCGGACTTCCAAAAGCACCCAGAACACTTCCCTAAGCACCCACACGCCGCTTCCCAAGTCTCCTTCCCCAAACACTTCCCCACACACACCCCTCCCGCCCCAAACACTTCCCCACACACACCCCTCCCGAGCACATGGCGCACAAACCCCAGCGGACTTCCAAAAGCACCCAGAACACTTCCCTAAGCACCCACACGCCGCTTCCCAAGTCTCCTTCCCCAAACACTTCCCCACACACACCCCTCCCGAGCACATGGCGCACAAACCCCAGCGGACTTCCCAAAGCACCCAGAACACTTCCCAAAGCACCCACACGCCGCTTCCCAAGTCTCCCCAAACACTTCCCCACACACCCCTCCCGAGCACATGGCACAAACCCCAGCGGACTTCCAAAACCACCCAGAACACTTCCCCTAAGCACCCACACGCCACTTCCCAAGTCTCCCCAAACACTTCCCCACACACACCCCTCCCGAGCACATGGCGCACAAACCCCAGCGGACTTCCAAAAGCACCCAGAACACTTCCCTAAGCACCCACACGCCGCTTCCCAAGTCTCCTTCCCCAAACACTTCCCCACACACCCCTCCCGAGCACATGGCGCACAACTCGCAGCGGACTTCCAAAAGCACCCAGTCTCCTTCCCCAAACACTTCCCCACACACCCCCCTCCCGAGCACATGGCGCACAAACCGCAGCGGATCAAAAGCACCCAGAACACTTCCCTAAGCACCCACACGCCGCTTCCCCCACACACACCCCTCCCGAACACATGGCACCCAAATAACCTGCCCACAACACTCCCCACCATACATGCCATACGTCCTCCACTCTAACCATACTCGCCCCACACGTCCTCCCCCACAAAACACATACCTTCACCTCCTTCCCACACAACTTTCGAACTTCCACACAACACCAGGCACACAAACTTACCTTGCCTTCACCACCAGACATCCCTCACACGCTACACTGCCGCCATCTTCCCTCCAGCCATCACAAACTACAACTCCCAGCACCCTTGGCGCCGCGATACTCTCACCACGCATGCGCACAGCCTAAAATTTGAAAATAAACCCGCGAATCGGAAACAGCCTCTGTAAAAAAAAAAAAAACCACCCACAAATCACATAAAGCCTATCCTAATGGATCTCAGGACCTCCCCTCCCTTTCCCTTGCTATTTCTTTCTGGCCGAGACTCAGGAACAGTACCACTGCTTCACAACCTTTATTCTACAGGGACAAAGTGTCTACTCCGATATCTACTCTCCTTCTTCCATACCATACTTCAGTAAGTACCTATTTCTCTACTCACATTTCCATCCTTAAACAAAAACCAAGGTTGACAGAAGCTGGACCTAACACTGATAGCTCACCTCACTCCCAAAAATCAATGTCCTAACCTTTTCCCCAACAACTACAACAGCTCAGTGCTTTACTCATTGGTCAAAAGGTTCAGATTTTCCCCTTACATTAACTACAGTTCACCCCACTCAGGGGAAGGGGGGGGGGGGGTTCTAGCACCACTAACTGGCATTACTCATAGATGTCTCCAAGTTCCTATAGGCAGCATGACTCCATCCAGCATCGTTACCTTCCCACCAGAGCAGTACCTATTGCTCTACTCATATTTCCATACTTTCAAAATGATAGGTTGCCAGAAGCTATGGCTAATAGAGGAACCTCACCCCTGTCCCTGCATTCAATCTCCTAAACTTTTGCCCTGCAAGTATGGAGCAGCGTTACCTTCCCACCAGAGCAGTACCTATTGCTCTACTCATATTTCCATACTTACAAAATGATAAATTGCCAGAAGCTATGGCTAATAGAGGGAACTCACCCCTGTCCCTGCATTCAATCTCCTAACCTTTTGCCCTGCAAGTATGGAGCAGCGTTACCTTCCCACCAGAGCAGTACCTATTGCTCTACTCATATTTCCATACTTACAAAATGATACGTTGGCAGAAGCTATGGCTAATAGAGGGAACTCACCCCTGTCCCTGCATTCAATCTCCTAACCTTTTGCCCTGCAAGTATGGAGCAGCGTTACCTTCCCACCAGAGCAGTACCTATTGCTCTACTCATATTTCCATACTTACAAAATGATAGGTTGCCAGAAGCTATGGCTAATAGAGGAACCTCACCCCTATCCCTGCATTCAATCTACTAACCTTTTGCCCTGCAAGTATGGAGCAGCGTTACCTTCCCACCAGAGCAGTACCTATTGCTCTACTCATATTTCCATACTTACAAAATGATACGTTGCCAGAAGCTATGGCTAATAGAGGGACCTCACCCTGTCCCTGCATTCAATCTCCTAAACTTTTGCCCTGCAAGTATGGAGCAGCTTACCTTCCCACCAGAGCAGTACCTATTGCTCTACTCATATTTCCATACTTTCAAAATGATAAATTGCCAGAAGCTATGGCTAATAGAGGGAGCTCACCCCTATCCCTGCATTCAATCTCCTAACCTTTTGCCCTGCAAGTATGGAGCAGCGTTACCTTCCCACCAGAGCAGTACCTATTGCTCTACTCATATTTCCATACTTACAAAATGATAAATTGCCAGAAGTTATGGCTAATAGAGGGAACTCACCCTGTCCCTGCATTCAATCTCCTAACCTTTTGCCCTGCAAGTATGGAGCAGCGTTACCTTCCCACCAGAGCAGTACCTATTGCTCTACTCATATTTCCATACTTACAAAATGATAAATTGCCAGAAGCTATGGCTAATAGAGGGAACTCACCCCTGTCCCTGCATTCAATCTCCTAACCTTTTGCCCTGCAAGTATGGAGCAGCGTTACCTTCCCACCAGAGCAGTACCTATTGCTCTACTCATATTTCCATACTTTCAAAATAATAGATTGGCAGAAGCTATGGCTAATAGAGGGAGCTCACCCCTATCCCTGCATTCAATCTCCCAACAAGTACAACAGCTCAGTGCTTTACTCATTACTCAAAAGGTTAAGATTTAAACTATTTAAACTAGGCAGACATTCTTAGAGCACCAGACTACGCCACAGCAACGCGTGGCCGGGTACAGCTAGTTTAATATAAATTGTACTTCTTTATGGATTGTTCTCCAATAGGTTATTGTTTTCGGGCAGGTCCACCACCTGTGGAAAAAACTGCCTGTGTGTTCGTGGCATTTCCAACATTTGGAAGAAATTTTGTTATACATCATGCTAAAATTTTTTGGTGTTATGTACCATCGGTGAAATGCCTTCATCCAATTTTCTTTTAAATCTGACGCATAAGTGTATTTAAGTTTTTTTTAGTCCAAATCAATTGCCACTCATTTATTTTAATCGGTCTTCCTATGTTTTTAGCCCATTTTACCATACAACTTTTTATATTTTCAGTTTCTGTCTCCCATTCTAACAGTCTGCTGTATAGTTTTGTTATAGTCTTTCCCACCGATGAGATCACCTGATCCCAGAAATCTTCTTTGTCGTTGAAGCCAGCTTTTTTATCCTTGTTATAAATAGTTTTAATTTGGTAGTATTGGAGCCAGGATATTCCATCTGAAGATTGGTTCAGTTCTTCTTGTGTTTTTAATTCAAATTGACTATTCTCATATTTCAGGATATGTTAACCATTTTTTCCAGCCTTGTTGCCTTCTCTGTTCGGCTTCGACTGGCGAGACCCACAGAGGTGTTTTTGTGTAGAAATATTTAGTGTATTTCATCCATGATTTAATGAACTTTGATGTATTTTGTAATATTTCCTGTTTTTTCTTTCTTATATTTTTAGTTAAAAGTACTGGTTTTTTTTCATTGATTTTTAGACCCGCTACTTTTCCATATTCTTCTATTGTTTTCATCCATTTTTCTAACTTTATTTCTAATTGAACATCTAGAAAAGGGAAAAAAAACCCCATATAATTATACTTCATTCAGATTAAGGATGAAATGTAATACTAATTTTATTTAAATAATTTTTTTAATTAAAAAAAACCTAGTAGGGGAAAAAAGAAAGAAGCAAAGCCAAAATATCATTTCTGTGCTTCTTTTGCTTTGCGAATAATTAAGCAGGGAGTGATCAAGACACATAGGACGCCCCTGCTTGATCAATAGGAGTTTATGCCAGCTCTGAACCAGAAGGCATCTGCATATTTGCATGCCACTGCAAAATAAAGCAGGAGGGCATGGCTTCAGCATCCAACTCTAGAAAGTTTGGGAAACAAGATAAAATTACAATTAGGAACAGACTAGAACAGTGGTTCTCGGCCTCTGATCTTCCAGGTGTTTTGGATTTCAGATCCCACATTCCTAGCAGCTGGGATTTCTGGGAGCGGAAGCCCAAAACACCAGGAGGACCAAAGGTTGAAAACCACTAGACTAGAACATTGAGTCCAAGGTACTTTGTCAGAAGGAAGATATAACTGAGAATTCAAAAAAAAAAATTAGCTAGAGATAGCTTTAAGGCAATGTTTCTCAACCTTCCTAATGCCGCGACCCCTTAATACAGCTCCTTATGTTGTGGTGACCCCCAACCATAAAATTATTTTTGTTGCACTTCATCGCTGTAATTTTGCTACTGTTATGAATCTTAATGTAAATACCTGATATGCAGGATGTATTTTCATGCACTGGACCAAATTTGGCACAAATAATCGATACGCCCAAATTTGAATACTGATGGGGTTGGGGCGGGGGGTATTGGTTTTGTCATTTGGGGGTTGTAGTTGCTAGTTCACCTGCAACCAAAGAGCATTCTGAACTTCGCCAACGAAGATCCTGGACAAATTAGAAATCATAATAATCTTACGAGAGCCTTTTCCTCTGTGGCCCCCGGCTCTGGAACTCTCTACCCAGAGAGATTAGGAAAGCCCCTACTTTAGAAACCTTTAAAAAAGAACCTTAAAACTTGGCTCTTCCACAGCGCTTTTGGTGAGTAGGCACATAACCTCACACTACTGTGTCCCCCAACATTTCTGTCACTGGAGTATGCACCCCCCTCCCCTCAGGGAAAGTTTGGTTCTACAACCCATTCTACAAATAACCTGTTATTCCTTATCTCACCCCTGAGTTTTTAACTTTTTAAACTTTTTATCCTGCACACACGGCCGCCCATTGTCTTTGTAGTTGTGTCTATTGTAATTTTAAACTACTCAATGTATTCCTGCATTGTTATGTAATTATGATGTTGTTATTTGTTGCTTAGTTTATTTTGTTTTTACTTTGCTGTACTCTTATTCGCGTTTGGCCCCATGTAAGCCGTTGGGGAGATGGTGGTGGGGTATAAATAAAGATTATTATTATTATCATCATCTATACTATTAGTTTACCACCAGCTACTCTGAGGGCCCTTCCACACAACCAGAATATCAAGGCAGAAAAATCCCACATTATCTGTGTGTGGACTCAGATAACCCAGTTCAAAGCAGATATTGTGGGATTTTCTGCCTTGATATTCTGGGATATAGGGCTGTCTGGAAGGGCCCTAAGCTCTCCATGAGGATATTCTTTTAGGCCTTTCCACACAGATGAATAAAATATCACATTTTCTGCTTTCAACTGGAATATATGGCAGTGTGGACTCAAACAACACAGTTCAAAGCAGGTATTGTGGCATTTTCTGCCTTCATATTCTGGGTTTTATGGCTGCCCTTTGAAACATGCTCCATAGGTTACTTGGATGTGAGATGTGCCTGGTCTTGCAGCCATGAAGCAACCAACAAATTTTATGTTTCACTCCTAGTATGCATCTACACTGTAGAATGAATGTAGTTCGACACCACGTTAACTGCCATGGCTCAATGCTATGGAATCTTGAAGCAAGTGGTTTTACAAGGTCTTTAGTTTTCTCTTCCAAGACTGCGGGTTCCTCTTTAAATTCAAGATTCCATTACATAGAGCAATATCAGTTAAAGTGGGATCACAATGCTTTAATTCTGTAGTGGAGATACACCCTATGTCAAAGGCTCTGTATTGATTTCGATGGAATGTTTGATCATACAACCCATGTATATTCCAATTTAAGATTATGGGCCATTCTATTCTCCGTGGTGTTGATTGTCAGCAGCATTTAAAACACCTTTAAAACATTTTCTATTATACTTGAATGGATGTGAAAGTCATTCTGAACCAATTCTACACTAAGAGGTACATATAGTTGGGCCTGTAGTGCATGGTTTGTTTGCTAATTATTTTGCAAATTTCTCTGCTAATAGTTGATTCACAGTCCTCCCCCATTTTCTATTGGTAACTGAAGGTGCATCTATCTTGCAGAATTAATGCCATTTGACTCCACTTTAACAGCCAAGGCTAGTGATATGGAAGCCTAGGCATTGTAGTTTGTGGCCTCATTTCTTAAGGTTGGCTCTGCATCTCGTGGTGCCAGAGCACAGACTGTTCAGTGCCTTCCAAGTTGCCCAGTCTTCTGTGTGCCCAGGGGGAGTCTCTCATTCAATAGCAGCCATGGCTTGAGGTGCCAGGTTTTAGGCTGCCACTTTTGGACTCTCGCTTGCTGAGGTGTTCCTGTGAGTAGATCTTAGAAAACTATTTCTTGATTTAAGGCATTGTTGCACCGTAGACCTGACGGATCCCTCAGTAAACCCACTGGACACCAGCTGTGATTAAATGCTTTATTTAGAATAAATTAATAGAGTAAAGTAGATAGAAAAATAGTCAATTGATGCTCCCAAGCATCAGGGTATTGTAAAGCAATAGTCCAAAGGTAAAACAGGATTAAAAGGATAAAAGAGTCTTGATGCCCCAATGGGCTCAATCCAGGGATAAGTTCTTGGCACAAAGACTTGGCAAATAGAGTCCAAAGGCTGGAAGGCCCAATGGCCCAGGCAAGGTCCCTTGAATACTTGGCTTGAACTGAACGTTGGCGAGAGATGGCACACATCTCTAAGACCTAACTTAAATAGGTCTCACAGGCTTTGATCCTTACGACACAAGGTGCGTCAAAACTGGCTCTCATGGACTGAATCCCGGCTGGGCTTTCTCAAACCTCTCTCATCAGAATGGTATGTCAACTCATTAGTGCCTGCACCTGGATGGAAGGGAGTTAACTCAACTCCACTTTCCCAGTGCCTCTTATCGGCCCGGGATGGAGCTGAGCTTCGCCTGTCCTTGAACAGGGATTGAACAGGAGGCCTCTGCAGAGGCTTGCTTTCCAGAGGCTTGCTTTCTGGCCTGGCTGGAATCTCTGAAACAACATGGCTTTGGTCTGGTTTGACTAAGGAATCAGGCTGGGGTCTGACAGGCATTGACATGCTGGCTGATATCTGAACAGAGGATGGGCCGAAGATGTCACTTCCTTGGACCTTTCATTATTCGTTGCTCCTTCCAGGTAGATGTCAGGTGTTGTGATATTGGTTAAACAGTATAATTTCTCCAGTGGCATAGGGCGTAGACATCCTGTGATAATGAGGCATGTCTCATTAAGAGCCATATCCACTGTTTTAGCATGGTGAGATGTGTTCCACACTGTGCATGCGTACTAAGCAGCAGAGTAGCAAAGCGCAAGGACAGATGAATTCACTGTGTCTGGTTGTGGTCCCCAGGTTGTGCCAGTCAGCTTTCCTATGATATTGTTTCTAGCACCCACTTTTTACTTGATATACAAGTTGTGCTTCTTGTAGGTCAGAGCACAATCCAGATTTTTTACTTTGAACTGGATTATGTGGCAGTGTAGACTCATATAATCCGGTTCAAAGCAGATAATGTGGATTTTATGGCAGTGTACAAGGGGCCTATAACTCCTGGGATTCCATAGAAATGGAGCCACAGCTGTTAAAGTGGTATCATGTTTCTACAGGATACATGTGGCCCACCATAACTGAGAATGGTGCATAATAAAATTAGTTTCCTCTTTTTGTATGGGGTCCCAAGTAAAATTGTCTCAATGTGTGTCTCGGGCACAGAAATACACCGCCGAGTCTTCTGATGTCACAGAACTCAGCTGGAGGGAGAACTCATTCTTGGAAGTGTCTGAAGAGATGGTGATTCGACTCTTTAGAGAAGTGGCATAGTATTTATTCCCATGGTAGGGATATATTCTTGTAACCCATTCTAGTCCTTTGCCATGAGGCTGTCGGACCCAATTCCATGCATAATATCGAGTAGAGATGGAGAACCCAGTCACTTTACAAATCAGGTGGAGAGTTTCCCCAGGTCTCACTATCCCAGGTCCAGAAGATACAAGCTGAACATCCAGAAAGACACCTAGGAGAGAGAGAATATTTCAACAAATATCTAATATCATTTACAACAGAAAGCAGCAATGGGTTTAGACCAGTCATAGAACATGAACTTACCTTTTGGCAAAGCCACCAGAAAACACAACAATACCAAAAACTTCATTACGTTAAATGAAAAAATATTCTCACTGGCCAGGAAAGAAGGGCCTTTATGTCAGAGAATATTAGAGCCAATATTTGAAGGGTTCTCTTTTTGAAGGAGGTTCTCGCCATCCCTGCCATTCCCTGGAGGGATTTGCATGAGCCATCCCTTTGGGGTCCCATAAAGATAAATGGGTTGCTAAGAAGAGAAATGTGAAAACTTCCATTTCATTCTCATTATATCTCTTCACCTCCATTCTGCCCAATTTTTGTTTCCCTCAGATTGAAAGGCTTTGTTTCTCAGAATCAATTTTACTATGTTGAACAACCAGAAAGAGTAGAGTTGTACACCTGAGTATGCTTCTTTAAACATACGTACAAGCTGTGGTGTAATATATACATTCAGTTTATCTTTGCATACATGAAGATATATTCATATTGGGAATAATTTACAGGATTTCGGTTATGCATTCCTTTCAATGTGCCATTCTCTTTCCTTGGTTTGCAGGAATATCCGCTGCGTACTCCCATTGTTCAGTAGTACCATAAGCAGATACATTGTCAGATACACAACTTTTTTTTCTTTCAGTGTTTAGGATTTTCCTTTAATGTATTGCCTGACACCCAGAGGCATACAGATTATTCACAGCACTGCCATCTGTCACCGGGGGGTGACTTCAATTAAAATCTTATTTAAAATTTACATTCTAACTACAATCTCTATATGAAAAAAGGAAGAGAGCTTGGTTCTTCCACCAGAAAATAGCAAATTTTCTTTTTTAAATTTTTATAAATAATCTTTATTGAGATTTTACAATTTAAAACAAACAGAAATAAGAAACACAACACCCGACGACAATAAAACATATATCTTGCTCTGAATCATAGTAATTTCTCCGTAAGTTTTCAGATACACAACTTGATCTGCAGTGTTTGTATATTTTCAGAAGAGCATCATGATACAATCACAGTATAACTACATCTGAACAAATGTATACCATCCAAGCAAAATGTAATGTCTCAGTTTTTGTGAATACTGTGTCCAATTATGGGCACTGCAATGGAAGGGAGATGTTGACAAGCTGGAATGTGTCCAGAGGAGGGTGATTAAAATGATCAAGGGTCTGGAGAATAAGCTGAATGAGGAGAGGCTTAAAGAGCTGGGCATGTTTAGCCTACAAAAGAGATGGCTGAGAGGAGCCATGATGAGGGCCATGTATAAATATGTGAGACGAAATCATAGGGAGGAGGGAGCAAGCTTGTTTTCTGCTGCCCTGGAGACTGGGACGCGGAACAATGGCTTCAAGCTACAGGAAACGAGATTCCACCTGAACTTTAGGAAGAACTTCCTGACTGTGAGGGCTGTTCAGCAGTGGAACTCTCTGCCCTGGAGTGTGGTGGAGGCGCCTTCTTGGGAGGCTTTTAAGCAGGGGCTGGATGGCCATCTGTCAGGGGTGCTTTGAATGTTATTTTTCTGCTTCTTGGCAGGGGGTTGGACTGGATGCCCCACGAGGTCTCTTCCAAATCTATGATTCTATTAATGTTCCTGACTACACAGCACAATGTAATATCAAAAGCTGATTTCTATGGAAGGCTAGTCCACATAATGAGTTTTTACAATTTATGATGAGTGGCTTATTCTATTGTCTGTTGTGTTGATTGTCAGCATCATATATAAACCTTTTTTTAAAAAAAACAAACCTTTTCTATGCCACATGAATGCTTGTAAAAGCCATTCCGAACCAGTCCTGCATTAAGTGATCCATGTAGATGGGCTTGTAATGCTTCCTCCATACCATGTCTTGTTTGAGTAATTGTTTTGCAAATTTCTTTAATAATTGTTCTTTCACAGCACCCTGTTCTATTGGCTACCAAGTGTTACATCACTCTTGTAGAATTAATGCCATTTGACTCCACTTTAACTGCCCTGCCTTAGTGTTATGGGATCAGGGCACTGTAGTTTCAGCTTTTTCTGACCCAAGGACCTCATCACATTGACATCATAATGTTTGCCCCAGTTGATCCATGGCAAAAGTGACCATGCATTATGGTGGGGCAGCGTGGGGCGGTGTGGGGCTCCGTGGATCAACTGGGGCAAAATGTCCTACAACACTGCCAAGGACATGTATGATGAAGTCCCAAGATTGCTGGTGCCTCACCAAATCCAGCTCTTAGGATTTGATAGCATTGAGCCATGACTATTAAAGTGATGTCAAACTGTGTTAATTCTACAGAATAGAGGCACTCTGAGATTATTGGGAAATTATTCATAATAAAATGGGTTTCCTCTTTTTGTATGGGGTCCCAAGAGAAAGTGTCTCAATGTGTGTCTCGGGCACAGAAATATGCAGCTGAGTCCTGTGGTGTCACAGAACTCAGTTGGAGGGAGAACTCATTCTTGGAGGTATCTGAGGAAATGGTGATTCGACTCTTTAGAGAAGTGGCATAGTATTTTCTCCCAGCATAGGGGTATATTTCTGCAACCCATTCTAGACCTTTGCCACGAGGCTGTCGGACCCAATTCCATGCATAATATTGAGTAGAAATGGAGAACCCAGTCACTTTACAAAGCAGGTGGAGTGTTTCCCCAGGTCTCACTGTCCCAGATCCAGAAGTTACAAACTGAACATCTAGGAACACCCCTAGGAGAGAGAGAATATATCAATAAATATTGTATATCATTTACAACAGTAAACAGCAACAGTTTTGGATGGATCATAGCAAGTGAGCTTACCTTTTGGGAAAGTCACCAAAAAACACAAGAATACCAAAAACTTCATCATGATAAATGAAGAAATATTCTCACTGGACAAGAATGAAGGGCCTTTATGTCAGGGTATATCTGAGCTAACATTTGAAGGGTTCTCTTTTTGAAGGGGGTTCTCGCCACCTGCAGGAATTTGCATGTGAGCCATCCTTATGCAATGCCTCAAATATAAATGGGTTGTTAAGAACTGAGATGTGGAAAAACTCCATTTCATTATCATAACATTTTTTACACTCCACTTCCATTCTGATCCCATCATTTGTTTGCCTCACATTACACAGTTTTGTTTTTCTGAAACAAATACCATAAGCTCTGGTTATCTAATTCCTTGACCTATCTCTCTAAGCAGGTACGAATCTGGAAATATATGTATGCTCAAATTACAAGCTGTAAACAACTAAAATTAATTCATATTGGGAATTCATAGACCTGGGAGCAATCTTGGTACAGTATGACTCCCATATCCACAGGGGATATGTTCCTGAACTTGCAGTGTAAACAGGAAACCTAGAATAATAGCAAATTCTACTAAAATGAATGACTTTACTATTGGGTCATCCTAGGGGACTAGAAAGAGATCCTTTCTAGGAACTTGCCAAGTTCTCCAGGTTAATTCCATGGCAGAAACATACCATAGAGCAGGGGTGCTCACACTTTTTCAGCATGTGAGCTACTTATAAAACAACCAAGTCAAAATGATCTACCCATCCACTACAAAAATGTGAAACATATAACACAATATCTGCTTTGAACTGGGTTTTCTGAGTCCACATTGCCATATAATCTCATTTAAGAAAAACTCATTTAAGAAAAACTCATTTAAGAAATGGAAGGCTCTTCCTACTGAGGAGAACAGAAAGGAACACAAGCTCTGGCAAACTAAATGCAAAGCAACCGTCAGGAAAGCCAAGAGAGATTTTGAGGCACATATAGCTAAGAACATTAAAAAAATAACAAAAACTTCTTTAAGTACATCAGAAGCAGAAACCCAACTAAAAAGCAGTTGGGCCACTTGACGAAAAATGGTAAGAAAGGTACGATAAGTGAAGACAAGGAGATTGCTGAGCGGCTAAACGACTTCTTTGCCTCCGTTTTCACACAGGAGGACAGACAACATATGCCTGCAGCTGAGTCAGTTTTTTCAGGGAGGGAATTAAAAGAATTAAACCAGATAGAGATAAACAAGGAAGATGTTCTCACATGCCTTACTAAACTAAATGTCAACAAATCACCAGGGCCAGATGGCATCCACCTCAGAGTTCTTAAGGAACTCAAGTGTGAAATTGCTGAAATTCTAGCCAAAATATATAACCTTTCTCTAAGATCAGGCACTGTACCCGAGGACTGGAGGGAGGCAAATGTAACTCCGATCTTCAAGAAAGGATCCAGGGGTGATCCAGGAAATTATAGGCCAGTTAGTCTTACCTCAGTTCCAGACAAAGTGATGGAAACCATTATTAAAGAAAAAATTACCAAGCACATAGAAGAACAGGCATTGCTGAAGGAAAATCAACATGGTTTCTGCAAAGGCAAATCATGTCTTACTAACTTGATATAATTCTTTGAGGGTGTAAATAAACACATAGATAAAGGGGACCCAGTCGATATTGTTTACCTTGACTTTCAAAAGGCTTTTGACAAAGTCCCTCACCAAAGGCTCCTAAATAAGCTCTTCAGCCATGGAATCAGGGGACAGGTCTTGTCCTGGATTGGAACCTGGCTAAACTGTAGGAAACAAAGGGTGGTAATAAATGGATACTTCTCTGGATAAATAGAGGTGAGAAGTGGCGAACCCCAAGGTTCAGTTTTAGGACCGTTACTTTTTAATTTATTCATAAATGATCTGGATGTAGAAGTAAATTGTGAGGTAGCAAAGTTTGCAGATGACACTAAACTGTTCAGGTAGTTAAAAATGAAACTGACTGTAAAGAGCTCCAGAAAGATCTCTCGAAATTGAGTGAATGGGCAACAAAGTGGCAAATGCATTTTAACCTAAACAAGTGTAAAGTCATGCACATCGGGGCAAAGAACCCCAAATACACTTATCAACTGATGGGATCAAAGCTTGAGACAAACCAGGAAAGGGATCTTGGGGTTTTGGTGGACAGCTCAATGAAGATGTCAACCCAGTGCGCAGCAGCAGTGAAAAAGCAAATTCTATGCTTGGCATGATCAGGAAGGGAATCGAAAATAGGTCGGCAAATGTTGTATTGCCTCTCTACAAATCTATGGTGAGGCCACATCTGGAGTACTGTGTACAATTCTGGTCACCGCACCTCAAGAAGGATATAACGGAACTGGAAAAGGTACAAAGAAGGGCAACAAAAATGATCCAAGGGATGGAGCAGCTCCCTTATGAAATCAGGTTGCAACGCCTTGGTCTTTTCAGCCTTGAAAGACGGCGTTTAAGAGGTGACTTGATCAAGTGTATAAAATCATGCATGGGATAGAAAAGGTGAATAAAGAAAAAATATTTTCTCTGTCACCCAACACTAGGACTAGGCGGCACTCCCTAAAGCTCCAAGGTAGGAAAGTTAGGACTAATAAAGGGAAATATTTCTTCACCCAGAGGGTCATTGGGTTATGGAACTCACTTCCAGAGGAGGTTGTGACAGCTGTCAGCCTGGACAGCTTCAAGGCAGGATTAGACAGATTCATGGATACCAAGGGAATCAGTAGCTACTGAAACGGACATCCAAGTGCCACCTCTGTGTTGATGGAGGCAGGCAGGATTTCCCCGGGTACTGGTTGTGGGGGGTCGGGAGCAGGTGAGGGTTTTGCCCTCCTTTCTGCTAGAGATCCCTGTGTACAACTAGTGGGCCACTGTGTGACACAGAATGCTGGACTAGATGGGCTGAGGCCCGATTCAGCATGGCTCTTCTTATGTTCTTATGTTCTTATGTAATCTGATTCAAAGCAGATAACATGGGATTTTATTCAACTGTGTGGAAAGGACCTCAGATACCCCAGGGCCCTTCCACACATCCTATTTTACAGTTGACACACACTGTCCTCCCGCCCTGCCTGCGATCTACCAGGACGCCCTACACGATCTACCAGTAGATCGCGATCTACCTAATGAGCACCCCTGCCATAGAGTCACCAGAAGGACAAGCATACAACTCCTCTGTTATGCCAGTTCCACTGTCTTCTGATCTGCTACCGAGCACAATTCAAAGTGCTGGTTTTAAGATTGGAAGCCCCAAATGGTTCTGGCCCAGACTACCTGTCCGAACATATCTCCTGTTATGAACCATCACAAAGTTTAAGATCATCTGGAGAGGCCCTGCTCTCAATCCCATCACCTTCGCAAATGCAATTGGTGGTGACGGGGGACAGGGCCTTCTCAGCAGTGCCCCCCCTCCGCCTGTGGAATTCCCTCTCCAGATTGGCCACCTCCCTCCTGTCCTTCAGAAGGAAACTCAAGACTTAGTTGTGGGACCAAGCATTTGATCATTGAATAGCAGCAAGTGAGAAGAATTGACCCGGACTTTGATTTTAACTGGCGTGTTTTTAACAACAGTTTAATGTTTTTTTAAATGAATTTGTTGAATGTTTTTATGATTGTGATGGCACCGAATGGTGCTTGCTGTGAGGTTGCCCTGAGTCTCATCTTGGGGGTGAGAAGGGTGGGGTACAAGTGTATGAACTAAATAATAAATTATACACTACCTTGAGATACACTATTTTGCCAGTTGTGGTTTATTGAAACTACATGTACCAATCTCACAAATATGGTGGTTGCACTCTATTGAATGGATAACATTTATTACATTATCAGGGGGCATGTCCAAATCTCAGGGTTTGGGATGAACCAGGACTGACAACCCTAATGGTGGTATGGAAGAAAAAATGGATGATGATGATGATGATAATAATAATAATAATAATTTTATTTCTTACCCACCTCTCCTTACAGCTCGAGGTAGGTTGCATCATGGTTAAAAACATAATAATTGTAAACATTCTTTAAAATACACATATTAAATGTATTTCTATAAAATACATATTAAAATACACAACAAAGCTTAAAACACAAGATGCGAATTTAAAATTTGTAATTTGAACTATTTGGGTAGGCAATAGTGTGACGCTCCCATGGGGCTGAAATTACATCTGCAGTTTGTATTTTGCTGCCCTTACCTGCAAAGGTCTTTGTTTCTTTGTTTGGTGACGTCCCCTCTGGCCTCATTCCAGAGGTATTTCGGACAATGAAGGTTGGAATCTAGTTGCTGGGAAAAAGCAACCTTATTTCACCTACAAAGTCTTCCTTCGCTCTCAACCAAACTGCAGTGCATAGGAGGACCCTTCCTCACCAGAGACTGTGGATTTTGGGACTTTTACAGAACTCAAGCATTTTTGAGCTAAGCAGCACCTTTCTGGTTGTTATTTCAATAAATCCTGTTTGGTTCACCCTATTTGAGTCCTGCACTCATTCTCATAGAGATCCTGGGTTTCCCTGCATGCGGGAAGGCTCCGCCCTGGGGACAGAAGAAATAGTATGAGAGCTGAGACCTTACGCTATGCTGGTTGTGCAACATGGATCTGAATTAGGGGAACATGTGCGTGAGTGAGCGCACCGTGTGCGAAATGCAGCTGCGGCAGAGTCATTGCAATGGAAGGAAGGATAAAAAGGAGGGGGGAAATACGACCAATCTTTTGGCACAGATAGCTCATTTCTATCCTGTTTAAGGTCTTTGTTCTAATGTTTCACTGTTTTTATTATGTTTTTATAATTTTATACTATTTTTTTTATATCTAAGACATATATTTATGCTTTTGTTGTCAACCGCCCTGAGTCCATCTGCAGAGGTCAAGATAGGACGAGATATAAATGTCCGAAATAAATAAATAAATTTGTAAGCCGCTGTTTATTATGTAACATTAAATAACTGTTACATTACTTCACTCTTCTCCTGTCACACGTGAGCTAAATTACTTCATTGCTGTCCTCTCCCAGCTGTGTCTCTCACTCTCTCTGCTCACTCACACATGTGTTCCCTTCATTAATTCATCCCAGCTATTATACTATTGCCGTTGGGTAGTCCTGCTGGAAGAGATAGGTCTTCAATTGTGTCTTAAATTCTGACAGCTGACCCAGCTCTTAGAGCTCCTCTGGCAGGTCATTCCACAGACTTGATGCAGACAATGAAAAGGTCCTCTGGCTGATGGTCACCAGTCGGGGTGAAATAGCTGCCCCCAGAGGACCTAAGTGTCTGGTCTAGATTGCACAGGAGAAGGCAATCTGGACCCAAACCATGTAGAGTAGGCATGGGCAAACTTTGGTTCTTCAAGTGTTTTGGACTTCAACTTCCAGAAATCCCAGCCTGCTTACAGACTGTTAGGAATTGTGGGAATTGAAGTCCAAAATACCTGGAAGGCCAGAGTTTGCCCATGTTGGATGTAGAGCTTTAAAGTCAAAGCCAACAGCTTGTATTTTGCCCAGAAACTAATTGGCAGACAGTGGTGTGACCTTAGTGCACAATGAAATAGGAACTGGTTCAACTGCTTGTTGTCTTCTATCGGGGAGCTGTTAGACACACATTTGCAGAGCTCTTGAAGAAACACTGGCAAATAATATCTGAAGGATAGTAGAATTTCCTGAGTGGCTGTGGGTCATGACTGATGCCGCTGTTTGGAAGTTTGGAAGACTCTGACAAATCAAACTGGGCCAAAGAATAACCCTAAACTGTGAATAATAGACATGAGATTGTTATGTCAGGCAGTCATCACTACTTCTGGTTTGTGGCTTTCTGGTGCCCCCCTCTGTTCACTTCTCTCTGAAGCTAACACAGTGAAAGGTTTTTGGCTTAAGTCTCTTGGATTCCTTTCACTGTGTCTTTCGTGCAGTAATACACCGCTGAGTCCCCCACCTTGAGATTGGCCATTTGTAGATAGAAGCTGGAACTATCTTTTGAGGCTGTGAATCGCCCTTGGATAGTAGGAGAATAATAATTGGTGCCCCAGATCTTAAATAGCTAACAAGCCATTCGAGTCCACTGCCAGGTTTCTGTCTGATCCAGTCCATCCAACTGTCAGGATTAGTCACGGAGCAGATCAGTTTATGGGAGTCTCCAGGTTTTTTAAGTACTGAATCAGACTGAGTGAGCACCACCTCTGAGATCACACCTGTTGGAGGAAGGAAAAAAGTTATATGAGATAAGCAAAACCACAACACATGATAACACTGTGTCCCACTGAGCCAAACTGGAAAGGACGGTAAAAAAATCAATAATAATAATAATAATAAATAAACTTAATGGGGAATGAATTAAATTGTACAATGCAACAGACCTGAGTAACAGGCAACCAATGCAATGAGTATGGGCAATAAGGGCAGCATTGTGGAGGAACAGCTTGGGCCTAAGAGAAACATCAACATTTGAGCAGGGAGTCTCTGTGTGGCTAGGAGCTTTGAGGATTTAAGAACAAAGGTAGGTGTGCCTACCTTTGCATAAATTTACAGACAAAAAAGAGCTGAGTATGAATAGCAAAACATAAGCTGTCAGGATGCCAAGCCTTCTATATAAGGAAGGAGCTACAATGTGCCTGCTAATTGTAACAATTTAGTAGCCATGGAGTAATCCCAGTATCTTAAGGCAGTATTTTTCAACCTTTTTTGAGCCGCGGCACATTTTTTACATTTACAAAATCCTGGGGCACACCACCAGCCAAAATGACACAAAATGACACTCTAACACAGTAATACATATAGCCGGCTGCAAAGAGAGCAGCCAGACGGAAGCACACTCTGAGGCAGAGAATTCCACTGTTGAACAGCTCTCACAGTCAGAAAGTTCTTCCTAATGTTCACCCTCCTACACACACATGCTTCCCTGTGATGTTTGCTTTTCTGCCTGCGCTGTTGTGCGCGCGTGCTCTCTCTCTCAATATAAATATAAATGTAATGTTCATTTGTGGGATTAAATTAACTCAAAAACCACTGGACAAATTGCTGCCAAATTTGGCCACAAGACACCTACTAACCCAAGGAGGGACCATCAGTCAAAAAATTGATTTTGTCATTTGGGAGTTGTAGTTGATGAGAGTTATAGTTCACCTGCAATCAAAGAGCATTCTGAACTCCACCAATGATGGAACTAAACCAAATGTGGCACACAGGACTCCCATGACCAACAGAAAACACTAGAAGGGTTTGGTGGGCATTGACCTTGAGTTTGGGAGTTGTAGTTCACCTCCATCCAGAGAACACTGTGGACTCAAACAATGATGGATCTGGACCAAACTTGGCATGAATATCCCATATGCCCAAATATGAATACAGATGGAGTTTGGGGAAAACAGACCTTTACATTTGGGAGTTGTAGTTGCTGGGATTTATAGTTCACCTACAATCAAAGAGCATTCTGAACTCCACCAATGATGGAATTGGGGCAAACTTCCCACACAGAACCCCCATGACCAACAGAAAATACTTAAGGCCATCCAGTCCAACTCCTGACAAAGAGCCAGAAAATATAATCATATATATATATATATATATATATATATATAACTATTAACTAATTCATAAATACCTGAAATATTTCAAGGTTGGAGGGGGGTTGAACCCTTAAACCTCCCTCCCTCTCCTCTGGCTGCAGGCCTGGGAGGGAAGGGGGAATGTGCGTGCGAGGTAGAAGGGAGGGGGGGAAAGAGCGGTGTACAGGGGAGAGAGTGAGCGCAGGGAAGATGGGAGGGGAGACAGCAAGTGCGGCGAGGCAGAAGAGAAGAGAGAGGGGAAAGAGGCGAGGGAGGGTGAGCACGTGAGACAGAAGGGAAGGGAGGGGGAGGAGAGCGAAGGCATGCTCAGCGGTGGTGCTTGCTCCCTCCCTCCCTGGCCTCCTCCTCTTCTCCCCCTCCCTTCCCCTCCATTGGTCACTCTGCCAAAGGCGTGGTATGATGCGCCGAACCTGGCGTCCGCGGCCCTTGGTCACCTGGTTCTTTGAGGCGGCCGCGGCACACCTGATGATCACTCGCGGCACATCGGTTGGGAAACACTGTCTTAAGGAGTTGTAGTTTGGTGAGGCACTTTCACTCTTTGGCAGAAAAAGCTAAAGACTTTGTAAAACTATAATCCTCGTGATTTCATAGTATTGAGACATGGCAATGAA
Source organism: Anolis apletophallus (assembly GCA_030556195.1). NCBI lineage: Eukaryota > Metazoa > Chordata > Lepidosauria > Squamata > Anolidae > Anolis > Anolis apletophallus. Next base: position 142,216,893 of record JARBWK010000008.1, on the reverse strand, counting down.
AGTGGTGTCAAACTGCATTAATGCACCTTTTGTAGCAATTGTGCACATGGATCAGTTACAACACCAACAACAATGAATGTGTATGAGTGCAATTTAAATGTGTGGCCAGTTAAAAGTATCATGAATTGCACTGAAGAATTTTAAGAAGTCAGCTAATAATAATGAAACTTTATTTGTATACTGCTCTATCTCTCCAAGAGGACTAAGGGTGCAAAACTTTCAATTCATGCTTACTTATCCATGCTTATGTTGACTTAAAATATTTTCGTTCAAAGGCTATCTTCCCATTATGATCAAGAAATGATAAAAAAGCTGAGTAGACTTATTCAAAAGTCAATATTTATTTTATTTTATTTTAATATTTGCTTTCTAGACCATCTTCTCTCAGCAAGAAATGATAAAAAAGCGACTCAAAAGGCAATGCATTGTACCACAGCTTTATGTCACCTATGGTGTTGTGTTCATTTTGTAACATAGAATGGAACATGACTGTACTGAAAATATTATGGGGAATCTGTTGGGAGATTCAAATCATGTAAGGACAGATGTTGCTTCAGGAAAACAGTCAGAGGAAATAGTTACCCAGAGAGATGTGCCCACAGGATAGCACATGTGCACCATTGATACTGCATTTCCTTCAAAGATACACCCATTGAAGGAAGATTTTTCGTCACTTTGCTACCCTCTTTGGGAAGTGAGAGAAAGACAACAGTCTGGACTTGCCATAAAATGGGAGGATGCTGTCCAGCTAATTCAGTTTCCAAGCAGATGTGTGTATAGCATTTTTGAAGAGAGGGATTTCCTAGTAGTTTCTAAGCTCAAAACCCTTATCTATTATAATCAGAGATGTATTGACTATATGAAATATCAACACATATACACACATGCATACATGAACAGCTAGCTGTCAACATACTACTGAAAAGCGATGAACAGAGCATCTGCAATTGACCCTGTTTGCCAAACAACATGCTTTCATTATCTTTCTCACACACCCCCCCCCATCTTTTTTGTCTACAATGCAATACTTATTAAAGACTGGATTGCACAAAGGATTTAAATTTGTATGTTTTCCCATCACCCTTTGCCAGTGGTTTAAATGTACTGTTTCAAAACACATAGATAACGCTGAATCAATCTTTTTGTAATCTGCATCACATGGTTTCAGCCTTAGGATTGCTTCTGTTCTAAACCAGCTTTGAGTCAAAATATGGTTTCCCTTGCATTGATGCAATTTAGGAACTTGACCAAATACTGTGCATTTTTGATGTATTTAACTGAAATGTACATAATCACAAATTACTCAAAGGACTGATTCTTAGGAAGAATTCCTTGACTTCCTTGACATTATTTAACAATTGAATTGACTTCCATGGAGGGTAGAGGACTCTACTTCTTTGCATGTCTTTGCATGTCTTTAAATTAGATCGTCATCTTTCTAGAGCAGTGGTCCTCAACCTGTGAGTTCCCAGGTGCTTTGGCCTACAACTCCCAGAAATCCCAGCCAGTGTACCAGCAGTTAGGATTTCTGGGAGTTGAAAGCCAAAACATCTGACCAAGAACCACTGTTCTAGACGGTATTGTGGTCCCTTTAATTCCATGATTCTATGGTGCTGGCTGGGAATGATAGGAGTTGAAGCCAAATGTGAGTGCCAGGTTATAGAAAGGTAAATTATTGGGTTATTCAAATAAGCATATAGATGAGTGGTTCTCAACCTGTGGGACTCCAGATGTTTTGGCCTTCAACTCCCGGAAATCCTAACAGCTGGTAAACTGGCTGTTGTTGGCCAAATTGAATGTTTATAATTAATTGTTTTTAATTGCTGTTTTAATTGTAATTGTGCATAAGGCCTTATATGGTCTGGGGCCGGCATACTTGAGGGCCCGACTCACCCCTACCAACCCCAGAGATCACTTTGGTCGGAAGATCAAAACCTGCTTGAAATTCCCAACATTCAGACTTTTCATTTGTTGGCAACCAGACACACAGCCTTCATGATCATGGCTCCAAATTTGTGGGATGCTTTACCGGCGGAAACACGAGCCATCCGAAGCTTACCGTCTTTTCGGAAGGTGTGCAAAACATTCCTTTTCCGGCAAGCATTCAGTTTCTCCTGATTGGGGTTCTGTTGTTCTTTTTTTAAAAAAAATAGATTTTTATTGTGCTTTTCAAGATATACCGGGGGGGGGAGGGTTGGCAGGGAGGAGGCCATGGGATGTGAGGAGGGGGAAGGTTGGGAAGGGTACAATAGGGGATGGGGGGGGGGGAGGGTAGAAACTTAAAAGACTTCCCATGGAGGTGCCCAGGTTTCCCAATTCTATTACAATATATTCAGTTTCAGTTGAATATGAATAATTTCTTATTGGTATTTCAATTATATATCATTAATGTCTATTTTAAACTTCAGTCTTTGGTTTTGTATATAGGTTTTAAAGTCCGACCAATCCGCCGTGTTCTTTTTGTTGTTAAGCTTTTGGGTTAGGGAGTCCATTTGGATCGTATTCAATATTTTAAAAGTCCATTCCTTGGGGTCTGGGGTCGAATTCTTCTTCCAATATCTAGCAAGAGTTATCTGAGCGCAGGCGCTTAGTATGAAGAATTTTTTTTCCTGGTTTTCGTTGAAGGATGGATTCGATATGCCAAGCAGATAGTATTGGGGTTCTCTACTAAATTTTATTTTTAGAATTTTTTGAGTTTCCTTGTGTATCTCTTTCCAATATGTAATTATTTTCTTACATTCCCACCATTGATGTAGGTAAGTTCCTATTTCTTTATTACACTTCGAGCATCTGTCAGATAGTTTTTAATTGAATTTTGCTAGCTTCGCTGGATTGCATTTTGAGCCAGTTTTTCCTGATTTATGTAGTTGTGGTATATTTCTGTTGTTCTTAAATTTTAAAATTGTGTTTATGTATTTTGTTTCTGTTACTTTTGTAAACTACTCCGAGCCTTTGGGGAGTGGCGGTATACAAATCAAATTTTATATATACATACATACACACACACACACACACACACACACACATATATATATATATACACACACACACACACATTTTAATGTATTTGTTTGGTATCTGATGGTTGCCTGAGTCCCCCTCCAGGGGTTGAGAAAGACGGGGTATAAATGCTCGAAATAAATAAATAAATAGACCAAAACACCTGGGGATCCACAGGTTGAGAACCACTGGTATAGATGGAAGAGTTCATAAGGGCCAGATATTGCTATTCCCTGATGTTCTCTGCAAAGATGGCCGTCCAATTGCTACTTGAAGCCCTCCAAAGAAGGAGAGTCCTCTATTCTCTGAGACAGTGCATTCCACTATCAAACAATTCTTATATATAAGAAGTTCAGCTTTGATCAGGCATGCTGTTGATTGTCCTTCTTAATTTATTTTATGCATTGATTATGGAGTACAACTACACATTTTACATTTTTAGATTGTGTCCTATTTTTGAACACTGCCTCAATTGCCTTGTCTCACTGTGTTTTCTCTGGCACAGAAATACACAGCTGAATCATCAGCTGTCAGAGATTTTAGCTGGAGGAAAAACTCATTCTTGGAGGTATCTGAAGAAATGACAGTCCGGCTCTTCAAAGAAACGGCATAAAATGTGTTCCCATTGTTGACATTTATTGCTGCAACCCATTCAAGTCCTTTTCCAGGTGCTTGGCGGATCCAGTGCCAAGCATAAGAAGAAGAAGTGGAGATGGAGAACCCTGTCACTTTACATACTAGACCGAGAGTCTCCCCAGGTTGCACTACTCCTGGTCCTGATGATACAAGTTGGATGTCTGAGAAAGCTGCTTGGAAAAAGAAAACATTGCAATGAATGTAAAAACATTATTTAACCAACATGCCATTTAGCCATACATTCCTTAGCTTTCCACAAAAGATATGCTTACCTCTTGGGAGAGCCACCAAAGAAAACAAGACAAGTATTAATTTCATCATATTCATAAAGAGCTGTTGCAGATACTGCGAGAAGGGAGGCTTTGATACAGGGATCTTTAGTTCAATTAATTTCATTTTAAAGACTTTCTCCACCTCTAGGTTCTCCCACAGGGTTTTGCATAGGCATTTCCCCCAGTGACTGGTGGGGTATAAACTGGCTGCTGAAATCAGTTTGGTGCTGCCAGAGTCAACTAGAGTTTGAATTTGACAGAGACAGGGCAGAGTTGTTGACAGTAGATAGAAGAAAGAGCAGACTATGGTTTTATGGAGCTGTGTTTAAGAGTCCAGGGGTCAAAGTATTAATTATACGTGTATTCATGAACTTCTACTTGGTTATGTGTTTTCATCACTGCCTCTGTCTCTTCATATTAATTTTGTTGACAGCTGGTCATGTTAACCACAGTGAACCCACCACCATAACACTGTCAGGGATCAACATGTAAAGGGTTACTCTGAGGCCCAAGTACCATGTCCAGGAAGAGATTAAGTGGGGGGTCAAGGGCTTGGGGAGTGGCAGGATTCCAAGGCAAGGATCTGTCACATGAGGGTTTGTTCATAGCTCCATTGTGCTGTGTGTGTATGCATTCATGTTGAAAAAGTTTGTAGTTGGGATATTTGGATAGGCACTTTCTTTTCCTGATGATAGTTTGATAAATGGTGGAGGCTCCTTCTCTGGAGGCTTTTAAGCAGAGGCTCGATGGGGTTCTTTGAATGCAATTTCCCTGCTTCTTGGCAGGGGGTTGGACTGGATGGCCCACACGATCTCTTCCAACTCTATGATTTTGTGATTCATTCTCTAATGCTGGTATTGTCGTGTGTAAGGTCTGTCCCATTAGATCAGTTGCAATTCTTAGGCATGTATGATATGTTGCATTAAGGGGTCCACCTTTCTCTTCCTCTGCTCGAACTCTAAAAGAAAGGTAGAGTGTTAAGTGCCTGCTATTTCAAAATATATACATTTTGCTTTCTGGTTGGGAGATTGCATAGCTGTACCTTCAGGGGCAATATTGTCCTTTGCCAATGAGTGAAATAAAAATAAATATTTATAGCATATACTCTACTATGGTTTTCACATGGTGATTGATAGTAGGGATGTGTGAAACACCAAAATCAATTTGGTTTTGCAATACAAATTTCATATACCCCGTTTCGTAAATGTTTCTAAACTGAGCTAAACTAAACTTGGGGGGTTGTTTCTCCATAGTTTTACGGTTATCAGGTTGAAACTGATGTTTCAGAACATTTTGCTCATCAACTGATTTTTGGGAAATTTAAAAAGTTTTTACTCATTAAAAAAAATACTATAAGAGCTATCCCCTTGCATTTCTTTACAATGACACAACATATCCAAGGCATAATTCCTCCAAAAGTTTCAGAAATATTCACACATCCACTCATTTTTAGGGATTTATTTTGAGTTTCAGTATCTTGGTCGAGTCACTCTCTCTCCTTTTTAAAAGACGCATGGGTACAGCCATTAGGCACAGGTCAGAGGCACAGCTCTGATAGATGATAGATAGTAGTCAGACAAGCCGGGTTCAAGCCAGAGAGAGAGCGTCAGAGACAGAAGGAACAGGCAGAGATTAGTCAAAGTCCAGTCAGATCAATTACCTAAGAGCAGTCCGAATCAATAGTGAAGGTTCTCCTACTAGCTCGCGCGGATAAGAGAACTGGTTGGGTAACCCCTCTGAGGAGCTTATCAGCAGGTGGAGGAGAACTCATTGGGGGGCTACCGCTGACGTGTCATTTGTCTTTCTAGAAGGTTCCGACAGCTCTGGTACGTGAATTTCTGAAAAGGCCCGCAATGATTTGATTAATATAGATTTTATTACCATCAGTACATATTACCAGAAGACCACGACATGGAAGTCCTTTTATTGAAGTGTGATATCTACATTGGAAAGATTTGCATGAGTCCCTCCTCCACTGGCACGAGTGATAGAACAAGATCCTCAATGTGCCAGTAGCAGCAGGCTAGCTCGCATGGAACAAGACAGATTGCGTGATGCATATCCTTGCCCTCTTATATATTTCTTCTCTGTAAGAAAATAATTCCGCATTTTGCCTAAAAGTTGAGCTATCTCTCAACTCCTGCCAGTGAAGAATGCATGGCTTTGTGGCCCCACTCAGTCCACTCAGTCTGTGTTTGTATTGTCCAGCCTTAACTGATAAAAATTGTTGGAGCATGTAAGAAATCAGTTAATGTGTGCATGTCAACTGTATAATAAAATGCATGAAGCTGATTGGTTGGGCTATGTCCAGGGAGCTGGCTGAGCCTGGGACTTTTGGATATTGTTACATTTTTCAGGCTTGTGCTCAGGAAGAAGCAGAGAGAGACAGAGTTTGGAGTGTGCTCTGGCTTCATGAGCTACTGGGCAGGGCACCTACATGGCCCCCACAGCCTCCCGGTGAGAGTACTTCAATGGTCTAGCTACCCAGCCATAGCAACATCTATTTAATGACTCTTTGTGTCTTTATTGTATAAGATCAAGACCAGAATGAAGTCCAAAGAAAATAGCGCACAATTCAGAAACAATTATAACTTGTAAGCTGCTCTGAATCCTCTTCGGTGTGAGAAGGGTGGCATATAAATGTAGGAAATAAATAAATAATTAAAAAATCTCTCATAAAAGGACATGTGAGTCGATGCCACTGATCACATGATTGTAAATATGTTCTTAACTACGAAGAGTCAACTACTTGCTCTTTACTGTTAATCTGCATGGCATATTTTCTTTTTCTGGCAAGGCAGTGTGTGGGCTGATCAAATGTGAACTACACATAATTTTCATTTCGTCACAAAAATGACCAACATACAATGAAATGGTTGAAAAATACACACACACACCATGCAGTTGGGAGGAAATGAGCTGGGGGAGGGCAGCCATGATCACAACAGGACAAAATCAAGACCATATTATGGAAATAATACAGCTCTATCAGCAGCTGTTTTCCACATTAGTCCAATGATGTTCCATGTTTGGTGGCAGTGTCTCTGTTTCCTCTCCTGAACGCCCCTTTCAGATATTCACCTGAAGGAATGGCGGGCTAAATGGGTGATGGAAATGCATGTAAATACTTCACAGGGCTTGTCTACACTAATAAAAAAGTGCTGGGTGGGAGGGGGAGAGGGGACACACAAAACTCCTGGCCTCACTTCAAATCTACCCCTGGCTGTTTTAATGACACCTGAGAAAACTAGTGAGTGAGTATCCTATCTTTTCTGCATTTGACCTGGCTTTGCTCCATTTTAGGAAAACTCAGAACATGAAACTCTGGCGTATCCTCTGGCTGTGGAGTAGTCTGGGTAACTGCATTGAGTCCATTTTGGCCCAATCCACTCTCCAGATGGGCACTGTACCATCACTGCGCTGCATGTTAAAATATTGCCAAGTAAGCATGAGTCTGCTCTTAGATGTGAACTGTGAGGAGCGAAATCAGGGAGTCCAATTCTCAAGGGAGCTATAGGATGTTCGTTTTCATGTTGATTGCTAAGGAAAAAATGAGTTTCACTTCTGAAACCACGAACCGCCATGCACAGATGGTTGGGCTATGTCATTAATGACAATGCCATTTTGCATTTTTTGTAGACTCTTGCCCTCTAGTGACAAGCAGAAAGAGAGAAAATGGAAGGCCAGCGTGCAACTAGAATTGATGGGGTTTCTGGGAGTTGTAGGCCAAAACACCTGGGGACCCACGGGTTGAGAACCACAATGGCCCCTTTTCTGGTAAAGGAACATACCATTGGTTATTACCTCTAAAGTCTTACATGATTAGGAGCCAAATTACTCATGAGATCATCTTCTACTTTATAATCCACCTCATACACTCAGGGTAGAATTAGTACAATTTGACATTAACTTAACTGCCATGGCTCAATTCTATGGAAGCCTGGAATTTGTAGTTTGGTGAGGCATTAGAACTCATTGACAGATAAGACTAAAGACCCTATAGAACAGGGGTGCTCACACTTTTTCAGCATGGGAGCTACTGATTAAAAAAACCAAGTCCCAAAGATCACCTGCCCAGAAATGTAAAACGTATAACTATTTCCTTATTTATTTATTTATATTTATTATTCATTTTATGTACCACTCCTTCCAGCAGGCTCGGGGCAGTTTACATAAAATGAAGTTATAAAACATCAACATTTCAATTTAATAACAACAATATAAAACAGAGCATAAAAATACATCCAACCTCCCCATTTCTCCCACACTGCCATATTACCATACATATTATCAGCCAGAAAGTAAGAAGAGAGCTTTTGAACTGCAAGGCCATTTAATACTCAGCAAGGTAAACAAAGGGGCATGCAAAAATACATCCAGGCACCCCTTCCTCTCACCCTGGCATTTTCCCACAGATATTCTCAGGCAGAAAGAAAACAGTGAGACCTTTCAGCTGCAAGAAATACATCCAGGCACCCCTTCCTCCCCCCTCCTTTGGCCTGTGATGATTCTGAGGAGGGAGGGAGGGAGGAGGAAAGCAGAAGAGCAGAGGAGGCGGCGTCATCCATAGCCACCTTCTCCTTGGCTCTTCTCCTTTCCCCCTCCCTCCTCAGAGTAGTCACGGACCAAAGGAGGGCATCGCGTCAGCTCCCTCCTTTGGCCTGTGACGATTCTGAAGAGGGAGGGAGGGGGAAAGCAGAGGAGCAGAGGAGGCGGCTCAACTTGCTGCTGCTGCTGCTTGTGCCCTCGCTACTTTTCTCCTTCGAGGGCAAGTGAGGGCAAGGGGAGTCTCCATCCCCCAGCCCCCTCCTCCTTGGGTTCAGCCCGAAGAACAGCTGGTGAGGCCCAAAGATCACCAGGAAGAGGGCCGAAGATCGACTAGGTGCTCGCGATCACCGTTCTGAGCACCCCTGCTATAGAACGACAGTTCTCACGGCACCATATGATTGAGTCATGAAAGTTAGCATGGTGTCAAACTGCATTAATACAACAGTGTGGATGAATCCTCATGTTCTCTCAGATTTCATCTCCAGTTGCTCATAGACTGTGGAATGATCTGCTGGAATATATTTGACAGCAGGACACATTGACCAAGTTTAAAACAACACCAAAGACCAGTCTTTCCCAACAGGCCTAGCCATATGATTTTAAAATCATACATTTTAAAGTATGAATCCATTGTTTTTAATGTGTCCTAGTTCTATATGCTCTTTTAAGTGGTATATGTTTTTTTTAAAAAAATACTCATGCTAAATGTCCATTTAGTTGCTGCATTTTAACCTGTTCTTGTTCCCTCCTTGAAGCATGGGAGATGTGGGTAAGAAAACAACAACAACAACATCATCATCAACAACAACACCTAATTCAGCACCCAAACCAACTCTGATTTCTACTAGGAAGTCAGAATGGTTTTAGTCTTGTTGCAAAATCGTGTTCTTTTACTGTAGTCCTTGCACAATAATGCATTCTGGAGTCTTCAAATTTCAGGCTGTCAATTTGCAGATATAGCATGTTTAAGGAAACAATGGACTTGATGTTTCCTGGAAATAGTGAAGCAGCCTTTCCCTTTGTCAGCGTACCATTGTTGTCTGCCATACGTATCTATTCTTGTAATCCATTCTAGGCCCTTTCCAGGAGACTGCTGCATCCAACACATATAGTATCTGCTATGCAAGAGAGTTTAAGGGAATATCCAGGTCTCTTTATGACCCACTAGATTCCTATAGTGGTGGCTGAACCTGCAATCGGACATCTGTAAAGAACAGGACATTATCAAATTAACTTCAGAGTAACGGTCGGAAAACAACATCCTTTGACTCTATAGGAAAGAAAAAACTAAATTACTTCTAACTGCTGCTGAAATTAAAACAATCTGAAGCCCAAATATTACGTTTGTCACCTCCTGATTTGGGAAACATTCACAAGAACACAGAGGTGCATCTGGATAGTGTGGTCACAGGGTGGGTGCATGGACTGGATGTAACGATAACACATCTCTTGAAATTACACAAGCCCCAGCAAATAAGGGAAATACAATTATTTCACATCTGTGACTGAGAGGTAGGTTAGAAAGAGAACCGGACAAAGCAAGTTTTTTAAAATTCAAAATCTATTTCACTTGAGTCAATAGCATCAGAAAAGAATTCTACTACAATAGAAGGAAAGGGTGCCACTGGTTGACCTCATACTAGCTTGCTCCCCCCCCCCTTTTTGCTCATTTCCAGGTTCAACACAGTTTAAGTAATGTTGTTAAATAAAATGGCTCTTCTGTCTGATACTCTATCAACCTTATCATGAAGGCCATGGATTCACCTCGCATGGAGAAGTCAAAGCTCTGTGCTCTGCATCGCCTACCTTATCTCCTTCTTCATCCTATGGAGAGAAGTGTCGCCACCTGGCTTCCCCATTGAAGGCAACACAACATGGGAAGGCTCCCGTGTTGCAGTGGTGACAGAGGGCATTGGTTCACCTCCCTTTTCAGCATGGAAACAGGCCAGAGGTCCCTTTACATCATGTGAAGGGCTGCTGTTTATTAGTTCAGTCACTTCCGGTTCTTCGTGACGTCAAGGACTAGCCCATGCCTGAGCTTCCTGTTGGCTGTGGCCACCTTTAGTTCCTTCAAAGTCAGCCAGTCACCAGTCACTTCAATCCATCTTGCCCTTGGTCGGCCCCTCTTCCCTTTTCCATGTGAAGGCTCCATATGGAAAAGGGAGGTGAACTAGTGTATGTCAAGGAATAAGCCTTGTCTGATGAGGTAGTATCTCTGGTCTCATTCTTTCATAGTTGGCCAAGAATGGGAACCTCTGGAATTCAGATGCGCTCTAGGACACTGCTTCTCAAACTCTGAGTCCTGATAGCAAATGTGGTCCCCTTAGCTCAATATTGGGGTCTTGAAAAATTTAGCAATAGTAAAAAAAAAAAAAAGGTGTGTCACATAGTGGCTGTTTGAGAAATTTGCACGAATCTGTTGTGCAGAAGACGCTTCAGCTGTACTTCACAAAACAGAAAATCTGCCTGTTTAGCAAGCCTTAGAAATGGTGATTTGTTATCAGTAATTGTTTATTTTTATGACTATTTTATATCTAAGGTGAAATATTTCTCAGGACGAAAGGGATCACAAGTGGAAACGTTTAAGAAGCCCTGCTCTAGACAGTGTTTTGTTTCTTTTTAGGAAAGTGTTTAAATGATGACATTTTCTGAAAAGTTTGGGAACTTCTTGGTTTGCTCTTCAGGTTTGTTTTGGAGACATCTGATGAAGTTAAGTAAAACAAGCTGATTATGTAATGTGACACCCTGGTCAATTAGGATATCAGTAAAGGTCTTGAAAATAATATGTTACTTATCTGCCACAGTTTAAAAGTTTTCTATCAAACTTTTCTTGGGGGTTCATATTTTGGCAATTTTTCAAAAAGTTGGCACACATTGGAAGAACAGATATTCAAATACAGAATACTTGAAACACCCATGCAGGAACTAAGCAAACATCATTACAAACAATTTTGTCAACCACAGCTGGAACGTTGCAGGGATAATTATCACCCTATGTAATTATGAAAATCATAACTATTTATGTCGGCCAAAGCTCCAGCACCTTTCCAGAAGAGGCCTGGAAAAATAATTGATATTGAAATCAAAAAGAGGTTATAAAATCTCCCCCAAGTGCCATTCGGAGGGAGGCTGAAGGGTGACAAGGCTCCGTCAGGTCACACTCACATCCACCTTCAGTGTTGCATAGAGGTGGTTTGATGTCTATTGCTCTGGGCATTTTTTTCTACCTCTGTTAAAGTTCTTAAAGATAAAGTTGATATATGTCTTTCTTACAAAGTGACCTTGGCTACGTTAGCAACAAACCATCCGTCTAATTTTTTGACTTTCTAGTGATGCCAGCAGACATGTTGTTGCTAAGAAGCTGAGAATGTTAAGGTTGCTGCTCTTGCTTCTTCTGGCGACTTTCCATCAATGCAAAATAGATAATACAAAATGCCCAAGAAAGGAATCTCTGCCCATTCCGGTTCCTCATGAGTGGTATCAGCCGGGAGCCCTCCTTATTGGTGGCATGGCATCTCACATCATTTGTATGTTCCACGAACTTTACTTCGAAAACCACCCAAATGAGTATAAGCAACTGGGTATCGATTTTCATGCGTAAGGAACCACCCACCTTTTCTATATGATGCATTCTTGAAAATGTTAAAACTGTATAAGTCATGAAATAGATTTTGAAAGAAAGTATGTGTGTTTGGCTCATTTAATATTCATCTCAAAAAACATGATTTATCTGTTGTCACCCTCGTGGTTTTTAATTTGTTCACAGTGTCCTAGAAAAAAACCCCTCCCCAATTATAACAGAGATTTTATTTATTTTCTGTGCCAGAAAATTAGGTTCTATTTTTTTAATTCATGCTGAATTTAAAATAGCCTATCAGCAGGTAAAATGGAAACTAATTTCAATGGCAAATGCATTGTTTTGACAGTAAGTCATTTCATTTTTTCCCCTTGATTTCTAAGTCCATCCCCTTTTTATCAGTATTTGGTGTCATGCAAAACTCCACTTTATGTCTCTCCCTTTGAAATGTCTATCAATGTTACAATGAGAGTCAACATTCTGACAAAGCAATTGCATGCAACCTAGAAATGCCTTCTGAAAGATCACGTCACTCTCTTTGCAGGATGGTGACAAAATTCTACCAGCATATCCTGGCTTTGGCATTTGCTGTAAAGGAAATCAATGAGAATCCGGAGATTTTACCCAACATCACCCTGGGTTTCCATATTTACGACAGCTACTACTTTGAGAGGATGGCATATCGCACCATTCTGGACTTGCTCTTCAAATCACAAAGATTTATCCCCAACTATCACTGTGGCCCAGAGAAGAACTTAGTAGCTGTAATTGGAGCACTTGGGTCTGACCTCTCCTTCCACATGGCAGAACTGTTAGGAGCCTATAAGATCCCACAGGTGAGAAACATGAGGGAGGGTTGAAGGGTTTTGCTTGGTTCTTTGCAACTTATATGCGTAACTCACAATCTCTATTGCTACTATTGAGATGATTGTTCTGAATTCAGAGATATTACACTATGCAACTTTAAAAAAATCCCACCCCTGTTCCTGGTGTGAAAGTGTTATTTCTTTTTAATTGTGTAGTACTTACTTTCAAGGCAGTTGTTATATCCAGAAATCTCGTTTTTGTGGCTGCCACAAACTATGTTGAATTGGTTGAGAGAGACTCTGTGAGATAATTCATTGAAAAACTATAGCCAAATGTGCTGCAGGATGTCCTGCAAAAACAACATTTCTGCAGTTTAATAAACATTTTCCATGTTTTTATTATAGAGCCTATTAGGAAATAATATTTAGAATCCAGGAACAAAAATCATGTCACATAGTGATATTAATGGAAAGAAAGCTTCATCTCAAAGCAATGTAATTACATAGAAAACGGTTTCAAGAAATTCAGGTGATTTATTTATTTATCGTATCAGAAGCAAACCAAGGGTACAGTTGTAATGTATTTAAAAAACACAAAGTTAAAAAAAAATTGGCATGATACTAAATGTCCTTTGACCAGTAGCTGGCCTCTGGTGTTGCTATAAGGATGTCCTCCATTGTGCACAATGCTAGGGCTCAGACTGCATTGTAAAAGGTGGTCTATGGTTTGCTCTTCTCCACACTCGCATGCCATGGACTCCACTTTGTGGCCCTATTTCAATTCAGGAGATAAAAATTAACATTATGGAGATAAGATTCAAATCCCTGTTTTGCCATGAAAATCTACTGGGTTATTGTTTCATGTCAAAAGCATTACATAAATGTTGTAAAGCAATGCTTTTGAGTTGGGAAGATTAGCCGTTTACAAGAAACGTTGCCCAGGGCTTGCCCAGCTGTATTTACTCAGTCTTTGAGGAGGCTCTTTCTGGGTAATTACAGGGCAATTTTGGGAAAGTCACACTCTCTCAACCCCAGAGGGAAAGCAAACCACTGCCACCCAGAACATACCTTGCCAAGAAAACTCTGTACTATCTTCCCTTTAAGTCATTTCCCTTCAGAAATGACTTAAAAGAACACAATAAAAGCTACAGAAAGGAGTCAAAATGACTAGCAAATTAAATCTTTTATAATTCTTTCCTCTCAGGCTTTTTCCACATAGATGAATAAAATCCCACATTACCTATCTGATTTGAACTGGGATATGTGGCAATGGGGACTAAGATAACCTAATTCAAAGCAGATATTGTGAGATTTCCTGCCTTGATATTCTGAGTTATATGACTGTGTGGAAGGGCCCTCAGAGATGTCTGAACCACAGTTATTCCAGAAGTCTCTCAATTCCAATTAAAAATAATTATTTCACTTGGGTTATTGTTTCCTTGAACCAAAATAATTGTGCATTGTCTTTTAGATAACCTATGGTTCATTTGCATCCAAAGAGAGTGAGACAAGACACATTTCTTCCTTCTACCGCATGGTCCCAAATGAATCCCCTCAGTACATGGGGATTATCCATTTACTTCATCACTTTGGATGGACGTGGATTGGGCTCGTAGTTGTAGATGATGAAAGTGGAGATGAATTTTTGCAGGCCATGGAGACTTTGTTTTCCCAGAATGCAATTTGCTCAGCCTTCACACAAAGATTGCCAACCCATGGCCGTTTCACTGATATGCATGATGAAAAATTTCCGAATACAGTTATAGATAGTAATGCCAGAGTGTTTCTTATGCACGGTGATGCTATGATGATCATGTGGATGATCACATTCTATTATGCAATACTTACTGATGAGATTGGAGCATTATATCTTGGAAAGCTGTGGATTATGACAGCCCAGATTGAGTTTATTGTAACAGGGGTTACAAGGTTATTGGACTTTCAAATATTCAGAGATACTATAGCCTTTGCAATTCACGCAAAGGAACCTCAGGGTTTCCAATCATATCTTCAGAATATAAGACCTAACCATATAGGAGGTGGTGACTTTCTTAAAGATTTCTGGGAACAGGTTTTTGATTGTACAGTTCCAAATCCTCAGGAGCCAAAGGAGACTGGCAAAAAATGTACATGGGAGGAGAAACTGGAGATGGTTCCTAGCTCAGTTTTTGAAATGAGCATATCTGGTCACAGCTACAGCATCTACAATGCTGTGTATGCTGTGGCGTATGCTCTCCATGCCATGGAAGTATGTAGAAAGAAATTCAGAATTAGAAGACTTGAATGTCAAGATCTTCAGGCTTGGCAGGTAATGTTCCCATCATGTTCATTTTGACAGATATCTGAACAACTTCCCACTACTTCAGCATCACACTAGAGAAGGAATCCACTTCAAATCCGGTTCCTGCCTCCTACAGAATTCTGGGGTTTGTAGTTTAAGGAGGAGCCTTCAACAGCCTCACTAAACTACTAACCCCAGAATTCTGCAGGAGGCAGAAACTGGATTTAAAGTGGATTCATTCTCTAGTGTGATGAGGTCCCCAGTTTGCTTTAAAAGGTGCTACAATGATGTGATAGTAGCTGTAGTAGTAATAGTTGCCTCAGTATTATTATGTGCCTGAGCATTTGAAGTGCAGTAATATTACTAATAGTAATAATAATAGTAGTAGTAGGAGCTTCAGTATTCATTAGTAATGCTAAAACCTTCCATTAAAGAGCAGCAGTTGGTAGTAAAACTACCTGATTGAAATAAAAAATGAATATTATGCTTTTCTTGTGTGATATCTTTTCAACGTTTGCCCAAATATAGTAAAAAGTGATCCTTGAATATGGTATACGTCACTGCACAAGACATTGTATCGTTTTGGGAAACTTTCTGGGGGAAAAAAATCAAAATTATCTCAAAATAAAGCATGCTCTACAGTTCTCTACAATTCAGCAATCTCATTTCCAGCTACTACAAAATATAGAGTGAAGACTTAGAGGATTTTCACATGACAACATGAGCAAGTTAAATTGGGGCTGCTAAAAAGCTGCAAAGAAAGGTAGACTCATAGAATAAGAAGTCACCTCAAGAGTTATTCAGTCTAAATTCCTGCCAAATTTTGTTAGTGAAACAGCAAATGAAATTATCAAAATACTATGGAAAATGAGGTAACCATACTTTCGGACCATCTTTCTGTTTGAATCCATACAAGTGAAATAGAATGAAAGAATTTTTGAAAGGATCCACAAATCTGCTAAATATCTGTATGTCTCTTCTTTTGCTCACAGCTCCACTCCTTTCTTCAAGCTACTTTTCTAAACAACTCAGCTGGGGAAATCATATCATTCAATGATCATGGAGAACTGATTAGTGGATTTGACATAATGAACATAGTCATATTTCCAAACAATTCTTTCCTCAAAACAAAAATTGGAATGGTGAATCCTGATGATCATGATGGAAAGCAATTGATCACTAATGAGAATACGATGGAATGGCGTGCAAGGTTTAACCAGGTGTGGATTATTTGGGATTCTTGGAGGGCACTTATTTAGCAGTCATGGGGCCTTTCTACACTACTATATAATACAGAATATCCAGGTAGATAATCCACATTCTCTGCTTTGAACTGGATTATCTGAGTCTACACTGCACTTCAGTCCAGTTCAAAGCAGATTTTATACAGCTGTGTAGAAGAGGTCTAGATGATCTTGTGCTCAAGCATTTCCTTTGCTGCATGTTTAGAAAATAATATAGAATCATATAGTTGGAAGAAATCACAAGACTCATGTAGGCTAACCTCCTCAAATTCACTGAGGGCAGATCCGCACAACTTGGAAAACACACAAGCTCCCACGTGTTTGTCAGGAGCGTCCAAATGACTCTGCTATGTCCCAAATTAATTTGATAGTGGATTTGATGTGCACCTTCTTGTAAGGAGCGGGTTGAACCCACTATTTCCGCTATCTGGATGGCTCTCTCAGAAGTTCTGGACTGAGAGGGCAGTCCAGACAGTCATTTTGCATTTTTCTGGGCTGAATCAGCCTGGAAAACTGCAAGAGCACCCCCCCCCCCCAATAACATTTTTAAAATAAAATAATTTATAGGCCAGCATTAGAAATGACACCCAGGATAAGGGGGGAGAGGAGGAAAATCGCTCTTACCCGCTTCCTGACGTGCCATTCCTCAGCACCAGGAGAGGGCCAGCAAGCACTTTAATGGAGGCTGGGTAAGTTATTTTATTTTTAAATGGGTTGGGGAGTAGGTGGAGGCTGTCTCCTTAACCTTCTGAAAGATACTGGGAGGACATGTAGCCAATGCCCTCAAAAAGTGTGGGCTTTTGGGGCTGCTGAGTGGACTATAGTCGGTGTGGACTTTACCACTTTCTGGTACCACCCTCAGATGTTCTCCATTGTAAACTCTTAATGCCCTCAATGTTTTCCAAATGTGTAATATATAGAATGAAAAAGGTGCCATAAACAAGGTTTACATAATAAGTCTATTCATTGTACATTTAACAACATATACATAAGAGTTCATATATATACACAAGTGTGTTTCAGACACACAATTCCAGTCCTACCGGTCATTCATTGATAATCCAGGATAAGCAAAGTTAATGCTGGTACAGGTCCACAGCCAATTCCTCAGGGTGCTGGGACATTTGTAATCCAAAGGTGAATAGGAATGAATCAAAGGGTAACGGTAGGTGATGGGAAATCCAGGAAAGGTGTCCATGGGATCAAAGAAGCCGGTTGAGGAAAAAAGTTGTCATTTCCTCTGTGCTAATGCTCTGGAAATTGAAGTCGCCGACGGTTTGCTAATGCTATAATCCAAAAGGCCATTAGAAGGTCCGTTTCTCCTTTAACAGGTTTTTTCAAGGCGAGGCATACAGAATGTTAGGAACCAACTTCATTCTAGGTAGCATCATGAGCACAACCCCTATCCATATCGGTGGGGTGACCAAAAAGGTACCGTCGGCGTCTTTCCTTAAAACAAAAATTGGAATGGTGAATCCTGATGATCATGATGGAAAGCAATTGATCACTAATGAGAATATGATGGAATGGCGTGCAAGGTTTAACCAGGTGTGGATTATTTGGGACTCTTGGAGGGCACTTATTTAGCAGTCTAGGGGCCCTTCTACACTACCATATAATCCAGAATATCCAGACTCTCTGCTTTGAGTCTAGATTGCAATTAAATCCCGTTCAAAGCAGATTTTATACAGCTGTGTAGAAGAGGTCTAGGTGATCTTGTGCCTGAGCATTTCCTTTGCTGCATATTTAGAAAATAATATAGAATCATATAGTTGGAAGAAATCACAAGAGTCAAGTAGGCTAATTTCCTCAAATTCACCGTGGGCGGATCCGCACAGCTTGGAAGACCCACAAGCTCCCACGTGTTTGTCAGGAGCGTCCAAATGACTGCTATGTCTCAAATTAATTTGATCGTGGATTCGATGCACACCTTCTTGAAAGGAGCGGGTCAAACCCACTATTTCCGCTGTCTGGATGGCTCTCTCAGAAGTTCTGGACTGAGAGGGCAGTCCAGACAGCCACTTTGCATTTTTCTGGGCTGAATAAGCCTGGAAAACTGCAAGAGCAACCCCCCCCCCCAATAACCTTTTAAAAATAAAATAATTTACAGACCAGCATTTCTCTGCTGCTGGCCTTCTCCTGGTGATTAGAAATGACACCCAGGAGAAGTAGGGAGAGGAGGAAAATCGCTCTTACCCTCCCACTTCCTGACGTGCCATTCCTCAGCACCAGGAGAGGGCCAGCAGCACTTTAATGGAGGTTGGGTAAGTTATTTTATTTTTAAATGGGTTGGGGAGTAGGTGTAGGGTGTCTCCTTAACCTTCTGAAAGATACTGGGGGACATGTAGACAATGCCCACAAAAAGTGTGGGCTTTTGGGGCTGGTGAGTGGACTATAGTCGGTGTGGACTTTACCACTTTCTGGTACCACTCTCAGATGTTCTCCATTGTAAACCCTTAATGCCCTCAATGTTTTCCAAATGTGTAATGTATAGAATGGACAGTGAAAAATATAGGCTACAAATAATGTGGGTTTTTAAAAGTTATTTTAATCTTGTCACTAATTTGTCCCTGGTCAAAAAAAGATTAGGAACCACTGTTTTATTTATTTGATTTCCAAAAAATACAATCAGAAATTAGAGTGTTCTTTTCTAGGGACAGAATAAACTTCAAAAAAGATTCAAACCTGGTACTAATGTTAAAGTGATCCCTGGTCATGGTCCCTTGTTAAAGTCCCTGGTCATGGTCCCTAGTTAAAACTTTTAAAGGTGTTAAGGGTCTGTCTTGATATCTATGGAACCCAAAAATATATGCGGGGATGCTAGGGACATAAGTCGCTGTGCAAAGCAAAAAAAAATTGTAAAATTATGATCTTCAAAAGCCATACAGGATGCTGTGATTTGTTGCAAAAAAAAAAATTGTATTATGATTTCAAAAGCCATGCTGTGATTTGTTCCAATGGCTTCATGGCAGGCGGGCAATGTGTATTGCACAAGGTTGTATGATAGGGACCATCCCCAAAAGAAGATAGTCCTGTTTCTATGCTTGCTCAACAACTCTGTACAATAAAATCATCAATGTAATCAGTGAACTTATATCAAAAATCATTTTTATGGGCAGGTGCTTCCCCTTTCTACGTGCAGCCTTGCCTGTCAGCCGGGTAATCTAAAGACAAAGCAAGAAGGGAAGAAATTTTGTTGCTTCAAGTGTATCCCATGCCCAGAAGGGAAGATTTCCAATGCAACAAGTAAGTGACAAAAGCCGTCTAACATCCAGACATACAGAGTTAGCCAGAAAATCTCCAGCGTGCAAAAGAATGAGGAAGTACTCAATCGGTATCACAAGTGGATGGTGAAACGACAGCTCCCCTGGTGGCCAGAATTCAAAAAGCATATCCTCATGAAGCTGGAAAGTTAAATAGCCTCTGTGTCTCTGTCTATATATATGTTATGTGTCTATGGCATTGAATGTTTGCCATGTATATGTGCATTGTGATAGCATTGGGGCTCCTGAGTCCCCTGTGGTATAACAATATGTGCATTGTGATCTGCCCTGAGTCCCTTGTGGAGTGAGAAGGGCGGAATATAAATGCTGTAAATAAATAAATTTACTAGTCAATAGGCTTATGTAAGAATGAGGATTTACAGCTCAGAAATGGGCAGTTGTGGAATTTAAAACATACCAATATGCAAACATTAAAACAGGATTAAATATAAACAATATTTTTTAAAAATCCCAGTTAAAAACCATTAAAACATATTCAAAGTTAAAAACCACCGCACCCCAATTGTTGTGGTACAGAGTCGGCCATGGCTGAGTCCAGGAGTTAAAAGATAACAAAAGTTTATTTGAACAACAAATGGGTGTTGGAATAAAAAAAAAGCCTATCATTGGCTGTACAAAAAGCCACAATAACCCCAGGGAACCCCAAAACCAAAAATGCTGAGAAGAAAAGAACTCAAAAACAAACAGCAGACGTCCTTCTGCGGCGTTCAGTCAAAGGGATGTCCATAAGGCGTGGTCCAAACAGTCCAGAGATCATAGGGCAGGAAACAAACACACAGGAAAAGGAGGAGACGTCCCAGAGTCGACAGGAGCTAAGTATACAGAAACACATAATTCACAGCCCCCCATAAAACACAGCATCTTCCTCCCTCCCATGTAATACTATACCAAACACTCTGTAGCAGGAAACTCACAGCTGTCACAGTGAAGGTTAAGAGGTACACGGCAGCAGCTAAACACAAAAAGCAGACATCAATCCCAAACCCCCCCACCTTTTCCCAATATCAGCTAGAGCTGCCATAGCAGCTGTCCCAAGGAACAAAGTGGATAAAGAACCCAATAACTCATGATTAATCTGGAAACCAGGAACCAAGATACAGGAACCCAGGATACATGAACCAGAATAACAAACTCCTTGACCACCGTGAGGGTCAAGCCAAATATTCACTTTTTTTATAGCACTATCAATCAGATTCATCAGAGAACCCGCCCTGCTCCAAAGCAGCAACATTCCCATTCCCTGCAGTTGTTGTACCATGTCCAGATCTCCAACCTAGCCACAGCTCTTCTTGGCTTAAAGGGCCCCACTCAGTTTCTGAATGAGAAGATGGCCAGTCCTGATCCGCCTGGAACCCCAGAAATGTGCTGTCCCCCGAGTCCGCATTGCATACATCTCTCACTTCCTGCACCAATGCTGAATCTAGGTCTGTATCACTTTCTTCTGACTGTAATTCTGCATGCCCTGAAACCCTTCAAATGTATCAGACTCAGAAGGTTCCCTAAGTAGATGCTGAATCTTTCTCCTTTGTTCTCTGTCTGAGTCAAGGCTTGAGGCACTAGCCACTCTCTTTACCCCAGCTGTAGGAGCCTGATCATCCAGAACCGCGCCCCAAACTGAGCTACTGCTTGATGTTACTGCCTCAGCACCTTCCTCCATGCTACTATCTGTAGTAACTGGAGGCTCATTTACAACACCAATTACACATGTTCTCTTAAAATCATGTCAATTTTGCATATAAAATGGTCCCGTGAAACCATTAAATCTTTTATTTTCCTCCACAGATATGAATGAATGCTTTCAATGTCCAGAAGATCAATATCCAAGCAAAAGCAAAAACAGATGCGTTCCCAAAAAAATTTCCTTTCTGTCTTATGATGACTCCTTAGGGATTAGTGCTGCTTCCGTTGCTTTTTTATTTTTCTTGATCACAGCTTTGGTGCTATCAATTTTTATTAAGCACCAAGATACTCCCATAGTGAAAGCTAACAACCGGGACCTCTCCTACATTCTCCTCATTTCCCTTCTTCTCTGCTTCCTCTCTTCTTTCTTATTCCTCGGTCGACCTGGCAAAGTGAGCTGCTTTTTGAGGCAAGTTGCATTTGGCATCATCTTTTCAGTGGCGGTTTCTTGCGTGTTAGCCAAAACCATCACCGTGGTTGTAGCTTTCATGGCTACCAAACCAGGGTCAAACATGAGAAAATGGGTAGGGAAAAGGCTAGCTAATTCAATTGTCCTTTTTTGCACTTTGATACAAGTAGTTATTTGTACAGTCTGGCTAGGATTCTCTCCTCCATTCCCAGATTTGGACATGCATTCACTAACCGGGCTAATAGTTGTGGAATGCAATGAAGGTTCCTTCATCATGTTTTACCTTGTCCTAGGTTATATGGGACTGCTTTCCTTCATCAGTTTCACAGTAGCTTTCCTTGCTAGGAAACTGCCTGATAGTTTTAATGAAGCCAAGTTTATCACCTTTAGTATGCTGATCTTTTGCAGTGTGTGGGTATCTTTTGTCCCTACTTATCTGAGCACTAAGGGGAAGTACATAGTAGCCGTGGAGATCTTCTCTATCTTAGCCTCAAGTGCTGGACTATTGGCATGTATCTTTTCCCCAAAATGCTATGTTATTCTGTTGAGACCAGAATTAAACAACAAGGACCAGCTAATAAAGAGAAATAACTGAAGCATCTGACCCTATCTCGTTATTTGTTAAAAACACAATCTATATATCCTAAATTAATGTGATGGCAAACCAAAGAATGTAATCTGCTGTTGTATGATGACAGTTGATCAACAGCCCATTGTCTCTTGTTCCAGTGTGTCATTCTGAATTTGCATTTTCTGGGTTGGATCTCACCAAACTAAGGACTTCTTCACACACATGGTGGCAATGTTCAGCCCAATGGCAAGGCTTTTGGAAAACCATTGCTTCCCATGCCATCTCGCCTTGTAGCACTGCCCCACTCTGCCATCACATTGGCATTTTCGTCATGGATGCAGCCTTGCTCTGGCAACACAGAAACCACCTGTATTGCAAGATCAAGGCTGCCTCCATTGAGAAAGGTTGTGCATACGACACACATGCCTCGCTTCCTCCAATGTGATGGCAGAATGGGGCAGTGCTACACAGCGAGGTGGCGTGGGAAGCATTGGCTTCCCGAAAGACTCACCATTGGGCTTAATGCATGCCTGGAGGCTTTCTTAGTTGCCACTGAGCATGTGAAGAGGCTGTTAACGGAGCTTAGCATGTTTCCATTTCAATATCTCTCTTCAATTGTGGTGTCCAGGATTGGACACAGTATTCCAGCTGTGGTCTAACCAAGCCAGAATAGAAGGGTAGCAGAACTTCCCTGGATCTAAACACTAGACTCTTATTGATGCAGGCTAAAATCCCATTGGCTTTTTAAGCTGCAGCATCACATTGATACAATATGATGTCAAATACTATTGATATGTATGATATTATATTCCTGCTCAAACGATCTGACAAATTCATTTGCAAAGATGGGTAGCTTATCTAATTTTCATCCATATTGTGAGACAAAACAAATATCTGAGATGTGAGTAGGAAATTACAACAACATCTCCACCATTCTACAGTACTCAAATCTACTCAGATTTCTACTAGGAACACAGGATGGTTTTTGTCTCGTTCCAGATTAATTTACTTTCACTATGGTTCTTGCATAGTAATATACTCCAGTGTCTTCAGGTTTTATGCTGTTGATTTGCAGATAGAGCATGTTTAAGGGAATATTCCTGGAAATAGTTAAGCGGAATTTCACTGTGTCAGAAGACAACTGCTTACTCCCATCAGTATCTATTCTTGCAATCCATTCCAGCCCCTTTCCAGGAGACTGCCTCACCCAACTCCTGTAGTAGTTGCTGAAAGCAAACCTTGAGGCTTTGCAAGAGAGTCAAAGGGAATCTCCAGGTCTCTGTATGCCCCCACCAGACTCCTGTAGTGGTGGTTGAACTTTTGATTGGACATCTGGAAAGAACAGGACATTATCAAATTAACTTGATAATAAAAGCCGGCAAATAACATCCTTTGGCCCTATCGAAAGAAAAACCAAATTACCTGTAATTGGTGCTGAAATTAAAACAGACTTAGGCCAAAGTATCATTTTTTCCATTTCTTGCTTTGGGAAGCATTCATATCCTCTCGCCCTTATTATTTAACATTTACATGCTCCCCCTGGCACAGCTGGTCCGCGACTTTGGTCTGGAGTGTTATCAGTATGCGGATGACACCCAGCTTCTGCTGAGAATGGACGGCAGGCAGGATACCGTACCCGATTGTTTCCATCTATGCCTTGAAGCCGTGACTGGTTGGCTGCGTGCCAGCCGGCTGAAGGTGAAGACGGAGATCTTGTGGCCTGGTCGCCCTGGGCTGGATGAGTGCCGGTTGCCTACCCTGGATGGCGAGCAGCTCAGCCCGTCATCCCTCGTAAAGAGCTTAGGTGTCCAATTGGACCCTTTGCTGACCATGGAGACTCAGGTCTCCATGGTCAGCAAAACGGCGTTTTACCATCTTCGCCAGGCTAGGCGACTGGCACCCTACCTGTCCAGGGACGATCTGGCCACGGTGATCCAGGCGACGGTCATCTCGAGGCTGGACTACTGTAACGTCCTCTACGTGGGCCTTCCCCTGTCGACAATCCGGAAACTCAAGCTGGTGCAGAATGCCGCTGCTCGCTTACTGGTGGGAGCACCAGTGAGAGAGCATATTACGCCCATCCTGCGGCAACTGCACTGGCTGCCCATTGCCTTCAAGGTGTTGGTGTTAACCTTTAAGGCCTTGCACGGTCTAGGGCCTGAGTACCTAAGGGACCGCCTTACCCCGTATGTTCCCCCGAGATCACTGCGCTCGGAAGAGCAGAACCTGTTGGTTGTTCCATCACCCCGCTCCTGCCACCTGTCCAGTACAAGACAACGGGCCTTTTCATTTGTGGCTCCCATGACCTGGAATTCGTTGCCTAACCATGCCCGGGCAATTCATGAACTCGGCACTTTTCGAAGAGCCTGCAAGACTGCCCTCTTCAGAACAGCGTTTGGCTGACATGAATGAGGAGGCTTATTAGTGTCCGAATTAAGACCTACAATCTGTGATTAGTTGGCTATTGGCTATGTATTGTTGTTTTTATTGAATTTTGTTGTATGTTTTTACTGTGCATTTTATTCCTGTTGTGATCCGCCCCGAGCCTGCAGGGAGGAGCGGAATATAAAATTGAATAATAAATAAATAAATAAATAAAACAGAGGTGTGCTCTGGATAGTGTGGACATAGGGTGGTGCTTGAGATGTATTTAAAGAAAACACATCCCTTGAATTTACATAAACCACAGCAAAAAGGGGAATATAATTTTTCACATCTGTGACTGAGAGGTAAGTTAAATGAGAACTGGACAAAAGCAAGCATTTTGTTCAAAATATATTTAATTTGATTCAGTTGCATCAGAAAAGAATTCTACCAATACTCCAGTGGAAGCAAAGAGTGGCACCAGTTGACCTCATCCTAGCTTTTTCTCTCCTTTTACTACACTTCAGGTTCAATACAGTTTTAAGTAACTTTAAGTTAAATAAAGTGGCTCTTCTTCAGCCTGATTGTCTATGTCTGGTCTCATTTGTTCTTCCATCAATGAAATAAAGTGGCCAGACAACCATGTGGGGAAACTATGGGCAACTTATTATTTATTTATTTACTATATTTGCAAAAATAATATTTCCCAAAAAAAGAAAAGAAGGAGAGATATAAGGACTCCCTGAAACAACATCTCAGGCTCGGCCAGATTGATCACCAAAAATGGTCCACCCTGGCCTCACATTGGGAGGCATGGAGACGCACTATCCACAATGCTGCGGCTTCTTTCGAGAAGACACGCCGAACGGGTCTTGAAGAGAAACGACAACGCAGAAAGAACCGCAACTTGGAAACAACATCACCCAATGAGACTTTCTGCTGTGCTTTCTGCAGCCGAACTTGCCTATCTCAGATTGGCCTTTTTAGTCATCAACACACTTGTAAAAAGCGTGGGATGAGTCCTTCCTAAGAATCTTCGCGAAGTAATGCCAGAGAGAAAGAGAGATTTCCATACCACCCCTCTCAGCTCGAAGGTGACTCGAGGCGGTTTACACATGGCAACTAGTGCCCACAATATAAAATACAATTAAATATTATTACATGTTACCTATTTAAACTTTCTTCATGAACTGCAACAACACAAATAGGGGCTGAACACGATGTTGGATAGGCTGATACAGATGGCCTTCCCAGTTGGGATAGAATTAATATTTCATTGTGCACTGAAGGCATCCTGGCGTTCATCAGAACAGGATGCCTTTAGTGCACACAGAGATATAAATTCTATCCCAATTTCCTGCCACAGATTAGAAGCAAATGTCTGTTTTATCCCTATACCCCACCAAGCTTGTGAAAAAAAACCCCTAATGTCCCCTTGCAGGTCATGAAGAAATTGTTGGTTGCTCTCTTCAAGGGCCTGCCATGCTACTAATACCAGAAACTGTTTTCTCACATTCACCTGCATTATTTATTTATTTATTTATTTATTTATTTATTGTTTTGATTTATTCATCGCCCCTTCCAAGAGGCTCGGGGCGACTCACACACATAAAACCATAAAAACACTATAAAATACAAGTTAAAAACAGCAGAAATACGTTAAAATCACTTTAAAATCACTCTTAGGCCTGCATTATAGTCCCTGGCCTGAAGGTATCTAGGAGCCGAAGGCTTGGACAAACAAGAGGGTTTTACAGGCCCTGCGAAAAGCTAGCAGGTTGGTCTGTGTACGAATTGAAGATGGAAGGGCGTTCCACAAGACTGGCACAGCAGCACTGAAAGCCCTCCTCCGGGTTGTGGACAGATGGATAGATTGACGGCTCGGTACCACCAAGAGGTTCTGAAGCTCAGATCGTAGTAGTCGTGGGGGGTTATATTGGGAGAGGCAGTCCCTTAGGTACACTGGCCCAAGACCATTCAAGGCCTTGAAGGTCAAAACCAGCACCTTGAAGGTGATCCGTTGCTCAATTGATAGCCAGTGCAGTCCACGCAGGACAGGCGTGATGTGGCAGCGAGATGGAAGGCCTGCCACCAGCCTGGCTGCAGCATTCTGCACCAGCTTAAGCTTCTGGATCAACAACAAGGGAAGGCCGATGTAGAGGGCATTACAGTAGTCCAATCTTGAGATGACCGTGGCTTGGACCACTGTGGCTAGGTCATGACGGGACAGGTAGGGAGCCAGCTTCCTCGCCTGCCGGAGGTGATGGAAAGCCACTCCGCTGACGATGGAGATGTGGTTCTCCATTGACAGCTGGGAGTCAAGGGTGACTCCCAGACTCCCAGTTGGAGACGGGTGAAGTGTCGCCCCGTCCAGGGTTGGAAGCCGGATTCCTCCCGTACCCAGACGACCCAGCCACAGGATCTCCGTCTTTGCCAGATTCACCTTCAACCTACTGGCTCACAGCCATCCAGTGACGGCTTCAAGGCAATGATGGAAATTATCGGGTATGGAGTCGGGCTGGCCTTCCATCCCCAGAATGAGCTGGGTGTCATCTGTGTATTGGTGACACTCCAGCCCGAAGCTGCGTGCCAACTGAGCAAGTGGTCGGACGTAGATGTTAAATAATAAAGGGGAGAGGATTGCCCGCTGAGGCACCCCACAAAGGAGTGGGGCGCCCCCGGAGACAACCTCGCCCCTTCTCACTCACTGTGACTGGCTCCGGAGGAAGGAGGACAGGCAACTAAGGGCTGTTCCCCTCACCCCGGCCCTGGCAAGACGGTGGGTCAAAAGGTCATAATCGACAGTATCGAACGCCGCCGTGAGGTCCAATAACACGAGCAGCGCCGATCCACCCTGATCTAGTTGGCAACGCAGCTTGTCTGTGATGGCGACCAGCACCGTCTCCGTCCCATGCCCTGAACGGAAGCCGGACTGGAAGTGGTCAAGCCAAGTTGCATCATCTAGGTAGGACTGCAACTGCTCCATTGCTACCCTTAGCAGTTGAAGGAGCCTCTTTGGGTACTACCATTGCTGTTTCTACTGGAGCGACAGGCTGAGCTTCCTGAGCATTATCTGGCTGCACTGCTGGGTTCAATTTTTGCTTATTGTGTTCAGCTTCTAAAGCAGTTACATGAGTGGTGAGATGTTTTATCAGTGAAGCTTTACTAACCTGTCCAGCAGGCCTGGGTCCCAAGGTAGAGCCTTGGTCCTCCCGCTCACCTTCTAAACAGTGCACATGTCTGCTTATGCTTACAGTGCCCCTTCCAACACTTCCTCTTCATCAGGATGAAATTGTTAAAGGAAGACTTTTGTGTTTGTCTTCTTGGCTAGGTCCTTGGCCTTACCAAAGTTCTTCTTAGGCAACATGTTGAAAAGAAAGAAAATATCCTTATTTCACTATTATTATAGTTACTTTGCTGATAGTCAACATGGATTTATCAAAAATAAGTCATGTCAGACTAATCTTATCTCTTTTTTTGATAGAGCTACAAGTTGAGTGGATGCAGGGAATGCCATGGATATAGTGTAACTGGCTTTCAGTAAGGCCTTCAACAAAGTCTCCCATTTCCTTCTGGCAAACAAACTAGTCAAATGAGGGCTAGGGCTATGGTTAGGTGGATCTGTAATTGATTAAGTGAACGAACCCGATGGGTGCTCTCCAATGTTTCCTCTTCATCCTGGAAATAAGTGATGAGTGGAGCGCCATAAGCAGGGTTCCTTCTTGGGCCCGGTTCTGTACAACATCTTTATTAATGACTTAGATGAAGGATTAGAAGGCATGATGATCAAGTTTGCAGATGAAACCAAATTGGGAGAGATAGCCAATACTCCAGAAGACAGGAGCAGAATTCAAAACGATCTTAACAGATTAGAGAGATGATTGGCCAAAATTAACAAAAATGAAGTTCCTTGCTATGAAACTGCTTGATAGTTTTAATGAAGGCAAGTTTATCGCATTTAGTATGCTGAAATATTTAAACATGAGTATCATGTTGCCTCCTAACCATCTCTTCCCCAAGTTGAAAATGAAGGTGGACACACAAGGATAGTGTCAGCTTTGATAACTGAGCCTTGATGTTAGAAGAGATCAAGCTGATATTGACTTGCTTCTGTCCTTATTTCTTCACTTCTCAAAGCTGGAGGAGTCTTTTTTTCCAGTGTAATGTGAAGCTACAGATTGGACAATTATTTTATATTGACTAGATGCAATCCTAGTGGTGTTTACCCAGTAATGAAGTAATTATGAAACTAGGACTTACTTTTGTGCAGATATATAAAAGCATCTATTGCTGAAAAGGTTAAAGTTTTGTATTTGTATTAATTTCTATTGTATCCAGTGGAATAACTTGGGGAAAATGTGCGATGACTATGAGAGTGTCATATTTTCATTGTATACCTTACTAGCTGTACCCGCGCACGCGTTGCTGTGCCATGTCTCTCTCTCTCTCTCTGTGTCTCTCTCTATTTCTCTGTGTGTCTCTCTGTCTGTCTCTCTCTGTGTGTCTCTGTCTATGTCTCTATCTTTTTCTCTCTCTCTCTCTCTCTCTCTCTCTGTCTATATCTCTCTCGGTCTCTCTCTCTATCACTCTCTATCTCTTGCTCTCTGTCTCTCTCTCTCTCTATATATATATATATATTTCTCTCTCACACTCTCTCTTTCACTCTCTGTCTCTCTCTATATTTCTTTTTCTCTGTGTGTGTCTCTCTCTCTGTCTCTCTCTATCACTCTCTCTATCTCTTGCTCTCTGTCTATCTCTACCTCTCTCTCTCTATATATATTTCTCTCTCTCTGTCTATCTCTCTCTTTCACTTTCTCTATCACTCTCTCTGTTTCTCTATATATTTCTTTTTCTCTCTCTGTCTCTCTCTATCACTCTCTCTGTGTCTCTATTTCTTTCTTTCTCTCTCTCTCTGCCTCTCTCTCTATATTTTTTTCTCTGTCTATCTCTCTTTCTTTGTCTCTCTCTAGATATATTTCTTTTTCTCTGTCTATCTCTCTCTCTGTCTCTTGCTATATTTCTCTCTCTCTCTGTCTGTCTATCTCTCTCTTTCACTCTCTATATATTTCTCTCTCTCTATATATATTTCTTTCTCTCTCTCTTTCACTCTCTCTCATGGTGGTGGGGGCAGGTAGCGGAACGCAGGAGGGAGGACGGGAAGAGAGCTGGGCCCCTCCTCCACCCACCAAAGGCTCCGGCCGGCTCCTTACTTTTTCCTCTCTCGCCTCTTTATTATCGCCGCTGCCGCCAAGGCTTTTTTGCCGCTTGTGGAGACCGCGGGGGGCCTCGGAGAGAGCGGAAGCCGAAGCGGGGAAGAGGAGGAGTGAGGAAAGAGGAGGAGGAGGAAGGTGGGAAGGTAAGGACACAGGCGCTTCCCAGGGCAGCCGAGGGCCTTTTGGGCCCTGGGGAAGGAAGGAAGTGAGGCCGCAGGAGGAGGAGGTAGGCTTTTTTTTGGTTTCGCGGGGTTTTTTAAAAATTGTTTGTTACTGCACATGCGTGGTGTCCATGTTCTGCCGCTAAGGGTCCTGGGAAGTGTAGTTTAAATGGGCTGGAGGGGAGATGGCGTCGGCGGAGCATGTGAGGGTTGTTTGCTGGAGAAGGTAAGGGAAGTTTGTGCGTTTGTTGTGTTGTGTGTGAATGGGAATGTATGCAACAGGGGTTGTTTGCATTCCCAGTTGTGTGTGTGTAGTTGTTTTAATGTTGTGTGGGTGTTTTTAGAGTGAATGAATGTGTGAAGGGTAGTTTTGGTGTGCTGGTTCCGTTGCGTGTATGGGGCGTGTGTGTTGGTTTTTACAGTGCGGGAAGGAGGCGAGGGGGGAAAATGTGTGGAGGCTGGTATGTATGCGGCGAGGGTGTGTTGCGGGCAGTGCCTGAGTGCGGCGTGCGGTACTGTGGCGAAGTTGGTGAGATCGGGCGGGTGCGGTTTGGGTGGCATGCGCGTGGGAAGGGGGGAGGTTGTGTTTTTTATGTGTTGCTTTGGGATGCTGGGAAGGGGTGAGGGTTTGATGTGTTTGTGTTTGTTTTGGAGCATGGAAAGGGGGCGACGGTGTGTAGCGGGCAGGTTTAGAGCGCGGTGTGCGCGGCTGTAGAAAAGTGTGTGGGGTCAGGCTGCGGCGCTTTGGCCGCCATGCGCATGGGAAGGTGGCGAGTTTGTGTTGTTAATGTGTGGGTTTGTGCTCATTGGAAGGGATGAGGGTTTGTTGCGTTATTGTTGTTTAAGGATCATGGAAAGGGGGCGTGGGTATGTTGGGGGCTGACTTTGAGTGCGGCATGCGCTACTGCGCAGAAGTGTGTGTGTTCGGGCCGCTGCGCTCTGCCTGGCTTGTGCGAACGTTCCAAACGTTAGCGCTGCCTGCTTAGAGGGCGGGATGGCTTTTTCCGTTGGCATGTTTTTAGGGGTTGTGTTTGGGGGTGTTGTAAGTTATGTAGGGCCGTTTTTTGGAGCCATATAGGTAACCAGGGAGATGTTTGCACGTGTTGCCGATAATAGTGCTTCTGCGATGCATAGTTTCTTTGTCTATTTGCCGGGTACCACAACCATTAACTTTTTATGTATAGAGATTTACAGCTATACGCAAATTCAATTAGTCTTTTCTTTTAACATATATTCATCCCATTCTTGTCCCTTCTTCAATCCATACCCATTAAGAAGAATATGTATGAGCTCTGGTTCTCACTCATCCACCTACATATTTATCTCACTAAAAACAAATCATAGTAAGGATGAATCTGAAAGAGGAAATTGAAATGTCTATATCATCTAAGGAATTATTGGGAGCAAACTTTCCAAGAGACTGCCACAATATTAGTTTCAAGTAAACTGCTCAGGAAGTGATCAGACTCAGAGAATTGAAACCAAGAACTATCCTGCTCAGGTGCCTAGTGGATTTATACCACAAGTGGTGGTGCTTTGTGTATTGTGATAGACACACTATTGCTCCTCCCTGTGGGAAGCATGCCTTGGCAACCACCTTGGCAAAAACCTGCCTATTCAGCTACACTGGCAGCCATTTCTCCACCAAAGTCAACATCAGTACTGAAATACAACACTGTCTGAGCTCTGGGAGTGCAGCATTTCTCCAAATGAAGCAAAGGATTGGGACATCCATAGGGAGACCAAGGTGCTTGTTCATAAAGCTATTGTCATCCCGACCCTGCTATATGCATATGAAACATGGACTGTGTACAGACATCACACTCAACTTCTGGAATGATTTGATCAGCGTTGCCTCTGAAAAATTCTGCAAATTTCTTAGGAAGACAGGACAAATGCCAGCATGCTGGAAGAAGCAAAGACCACCAGCACTGAAGGGATGATCCTCTGCCATCATCTCTGCTGGACTGGCTATATTGTCTGAATCACCATCTCCCAAAGCAGTTATTACACTCCCAGCTCAAGAATGGGGAACTTAATATTGGTGGACAGGAAAAGGGATTTAAAGATGGGCTTAAAACTAACCTCAAAACGCCAGGAACTGGGAAGCCATTACCCTCAAGCGCTCTAACTAGAGGCCAGCTGTTTCTTACAGTGCTATAAACTTCGAAGAGGTACAAATGGAGGGCAGAAGGGAGAAATGTGTCAAGTCAACCCTGACCGGGACTGCCTTCCACCTGGAAACCAATGTCCTCACTGCAGAAGAACATGATGAGCAAGAATAGGTCTCTCTACAGTCACCTACAAACCCACCACCAAGACACTACACTTGGAAGGCCATCATACTCTGACAACGAGGGATCGCCTAAGACTGAGAGAAGGAAGCATGAAGAGCAGAGTTATGAAGGCACGTCTTCTGTAATACATAAACGGATGGGAAATATTTCAGGTAATCATGAGCTGAGCCTTCTGTACAACACACAGAGGTAAAAAAAACCCCATGAACTGATCATCCCTCTGCTTCATGTATTCAGAATCAAATACAACAGCAAATTTTTGGACATTTTTGTTAGGTGTCTGATTTTGTCCATATAATTAATTTCTGCCTCTAAATATTTTTTCTCTAAATATTTTTTACTTCTTTAAAATAATAGACCCTATACTATATTAAGATATAATTGGTGGTGAGTGAGAATTCTCTTTCTGGGATGTTGACAAAATTCTAGAAATGTAGTCTCCATCCTTTGCTTTTACATTGTAGGCTCTGGTATTTTAGCTAATTAAGATGCAATTAAAATGATTGTGATATTAAATGTATATTTTGGTTAATGGTGGAAAACCTTTTTAATTAACAGTAGTATTTCATCTCAGAGGTAGCTTTCATATGTAGGGGGCATATGAAAGACTAGAAGGCAAGGAAGGCAGCTTTTTCAAAGATACCATCTTTCTCGAAGCCATTGGTTATATCCCCCATTACTCATACTTTAAAACAAAATGAAAAATCCCTTATGACATATAGAAGAAGTGTCCACTGACCAAACACTTCAGCAATCAGATGGCTTTCTAATCTTTACATAGAGTGTTCTCGTCTTAAAGTATGAAGAAAATTTCAGGGAGAGGGGTTTAAAATGGGTTGGCACTGGCAGTTCAATTCCTCCTCCATTTTCTGTTTTGGGAAATGGAAGCAGCAGCTGTATAGTTCAGGGCTGTCCAACTGGCGGCCCCCGGGCCGTATACGGCCCCCCAGCCCCTTCCCCACGGCCCCCTACCCTCCTGCAAGATATCTGCCTTTTAAGATTTTTAAAAAATTTTTTTTGGAATATTTTTGGAATTTTTTTTAATTTTTTTTAATTTTTTTCGCGGCGGGGGGGGGGAGGGGTGGGGCAGGGAGGAGGAGCAGGCTCTCTTCCTCCTCCTCCTACTCCCCCCTCTCCCCCCCTCTCCCTCCCTCCTTCTTTCTCTCTTTCCCCCTTTCATTCCTTCCCCCTTCCACCACCTGAAGGAAAGAGGGAAGGAGAGAGAGAGAGTGCACGAGTGAGAGGGGGCGTGGCCAGAGCGAAAAAGGGGTGGGGCCGAGTTCGGAGCATGGGGGGGGTGCTCATTCATTCCTTTTCCGGCTTCCTCCTCTCCTGAGGCTTCGTGCCAAGTTTGGTCCTGATCCATCATTATTTGAGTCCACAGTGCTCTCTGGATGGAGGAGAACTACAACTCCCAAACTCAAGGTTCAGTACTTTCTGTTGCTCTCATGAGAGTTTAGGTTTGATTCAACATGGCTGAGGAATGCTTTGATTGTGTTTTCCCCTTATGGCAGAAGGAGATTGGACTGGATGGCCCTTGGAGGTCTCCTATTCTAGGAACCCATTGTAATTATTATTATTATTATTATTATCATTAGAGGCTGAATGGCCATCTGTGAGGAATGCTTTGATTGTGTTTTCCCCTTATGGCAGAAGGAGATTGGACTGGATGGCCCTGGATGGCCCTTGGAGGTCTCCTACTCCAGGAACCTGTTGTTGTTATTATTATTATTATTATTATTATTATTAGCAGAGGCAGAATGAATATTATGCCTTATCATTCAGGGTTATAGGCCTGTGTGGAAGGGCCCTGGCTTCTTATTTGCCTTCCTTTCCACACATTGATGTTATTTGATTTAAACCAGATTATATGAGTGTGGACTCCGATAATCCAGTTCAAAGCAGGTATTCTGGGTTATATGGCTGTGTGAAGGGCCCTGAATCCACACTGCAATATAATCCAGTTCAAAGCAGGTTTTGTGGGGTTTCCTGCCTGGATATTCTGCGTTATATGGCTGTGTGAAGGGCCCTGAGTCACATTGCAATATAATCCAGTTCAAAGCAGGTTTTGTGGGGTTTCCTGCCTGGATATTCTGCGTTATATGGCTGTGTGAAGGGCCCTGAGTCCACACTGCAATATAATCCAGTTCAAAGCAGGTTTTGTGGGGTTTCCTGCCTGGATATTCTGCGTTATATGGCTGTGTGAAGGGCCCTGAGTCCACACTGCAATATAATCCAGTTCAAAGCTGGTTTTGTGGGGTTTCCTGCCTGGATATTCTGCGTTATATGGCTGTGTGAAGGGCCCTGAGTCCACACTGCAATATAATCCAGTTCAAAGCAGGTTATGTGGGGTTTCCTGCCTGGATATTCTGCGTTATATGGCTGTGTGAAGGGCCCCGAGTCCACATTGCAATATAATCCAGTTCAAAGCAGGTTTTGTGGGGTTTCCTGCCTGGATATTCTGCGTTATATGGCTGTGTGAAGGGCCCTGAGTCCACACTACAATATAATCCAGTTCAAAGCAGGTTTTGTGGGGTTTCCTTCCTGGATATTCTGAGTTATATGGCTGTGTGAAGGGCCCTGAGTCCACACTGCAATATAATCCAGTTCAAAGCAGGGACTGGGACTTGAGACTGGGATTTTGGTGTTCATCTCTATCTCCAAGACAAAGCCCGGTGTCCTCCACAGACACCTCCAAGGCGGGAGAGGGTGGAGCCGGGAGGGGCGGGGCAGGGGTGGAGCCAGGGAGGGGCGGAGCCCGGGTGGAGCCAGGAGGGGCGGAGCCGGGGGCGGAGGCAGACCCTTCGGCCCCCCAGGTCATCAGTAACTGGAATTCCGGCCACAGGTCCGGTAGAAGTTGGACAGCCCTGGTATAGTTCATAGGGGTTTCTCCTTTTTTTGGTTTAACAATCTTTTTTTCCCCTTTCCAAACAGCCCAATGGAATTATTATGGGGTGAAATTGCATAAGGCTTTTCGTTGGCTGTAGGTATCCTGTTTGTCTTCTGCTGTCATGCCTCCAGCCTGGATCAATCTTGGATTCTGTGGTTGGCAGTTTAAGAATTAGAGAGAATCTGCTCAGCCACTGTAAAGGATTTCATGCCACAGAGATCCAAATTTAAGACTTCAAAGAGTCAACTTTCTTAAAAACTCCCGCTTGTTATGCTCTGCTCACAAGAACTGATTAAGTATTAAGTTGCTTATCCTCCAATCACACCGAACAAGGTGATT
Source organism: Anolis apletophallus (assembly GCA_030556195.1). Lineage (NCBI taxonomy): Eukaryota > Metazoa > Chordata > Lepidosauria > Squamata > Anolidae > Anolis > Anolis apletophallus. Next base: position 142,181,321 of record JARBWK010000008.1, on the reverse strand, counting down.
TTTTCATAAGGGAGAAATGCCTTCATTTTCCATACAGTTTTGTCTTTGCTTTGTCTCACTGTGAGCCTCCAGAGCAGTAATAAGTCGCTGAATCTGCAGCAGTCAGAGATCTCAACTCCAGAGAAAACTCATTCTTGGAAGTATCAGCTGAGAAGGTGCATCGGTTTTGGACAGATGGGTCATAGAATGGGCGCCAATACCTATGGTTAGCCCAGGATATCTCACCCAGCCATTCCAGTCCTTTTCCAGGTGGTTGACGAACCAATTCCCAGTAATAACTTTTCACAGAATCTCCAGTAACAGTGCAAGTTAGACGGAGGGATTGCCCAGGTTGCAGAATATTTGTTCCAGATTCCACAAGTTGGACACTGGAGTGAACACCTAAAGCCAAGAACAAAACAGCTATTAGTAAAATATACACTTGGAGCACATGCCCTTCCTTGCATTTATCTAAACAGTGGTTTACAACTTTTGGTTCTCTAGGTGTTTTGGACTTTATCTCCCACAATTTCTAACAGCTGATAAACTGGCTGGGATTTCTGGCAGTTGAAGTCCAAAACACAAGAGGATCAAAGGTTGGTAACCACTGATCTGGATGACACTCACAAAGTGGAGCTGTGAACAGTGAAATCAAAAGATAGGAAAACTTCATTGTTGAGAATGAGGAACCTGCTCCTGGGAGTAATGGCAGATATGCATCTCCAGCAAATTGTCATAATGCGTTAAAATGAAAGGGCAATTTGCATGTGATTTCCTGTAGTGAAGGTGAAGCTGATAAGAAGCTAGTGGTCTGAAGTCCTCCAGCAAGTCTCAGATCTGAGGTTCCTAGCCGTAACACAAACAGAGCTCTCCCCAATATGATTAGGAATACTGGAGACATCTCTATACACTGTAGAATTAAAGCACTTCAATACCATTCTAGCTGCCTTGGCTCAATGGTATGGAACCATGGGAGTTTCAATTTGGCAAAGCACAAGCATAGTTCTGACTGACTGACTGACTGACTTTATTATTTCTGAGTCGCCCTCCACGTTAGTGCTCCGGGCGACTTACACATAGCAATTCAACAATTAAAAATATTAAAAATATTAAAAATTAGATTAAAATATTTAGGGGTTAAATGCAAGGGCCAGGCTCAGGTAGTTGAGTTCCTGGTTCTGCATTAGCCATGGGCTTTCCTAAATAGCCAGGTCTTTAGAGCGGTCAGGAACTGGGGCAGGTCGAGGGAGGCTCTCTGGTCCGGTGGCATCGAGTTCCAGAGAACGGGGGCCACAATGGAGAACGATCTCCGTCTCGTGGCCTCCAGGTGGGCCTCTTTCACGCCCGGGACGCAAAGGAGGTTCTTGTTTGCCGGCCGCGGTGTCCTTGAGTAGGCAGGCATCAGCAAGCGGTCCTTTAAGTATGTTGGGCCCCGGCCCCGTAGGGCTTTGAAAGCCAAGGTCAAGGTCTTATGTAAGGCTCTATACTCAACGGGCAGCCAGTGCAGGCGCTGCAGGGATGGTGTAATGTGGCTTCTCATCGATGTTCCTGTGAGAAGCCTGGCGGCGCGTTCTATACATTCTGGATCCTGCGGGTTAGTGACTGGGGCAGACCCACATATAAGGCGTTACAGTAATCCAGCCGTGATGTAACCGTGGCATGGATTACTGTAGCTAGCGCTTCCGTCGGGAGGTAGGGCGCCAGTTGTCTCGCTTGGCGCAGGTGGAAGAAGGCCCTTTGCTCGTGGAGGTCAACCTGGGCCTCCATCGACAATTTGGAGTCCAGGATAACACCAAGGCTCTTTACTGAGGGGGACGGAATCAATGGTTCCCCTTCGAAGGGGGCAGTGGGAAAGGTGGTTCTGGGCGGCCCGGCCATAAGATCTCCGTCTTTGATGGATTTATTTTGAGTTTGTGAGCACGGAGCCATTTTGTTACTGCTTCCAGACCTCGAGTGAAGTTTTCGGGCACCGAAGTTGCGCCAGGCTCCAGCTTCAGCAGGAGCTGAGTGTCATCGGCATATGTTCAGTAAAGAGGGTTAAAGACATTATGAAAGTACAACTCCCATAGCATTGAGCTAAGGGAGAAAAAGTGGTGTTAAAATGCATCAATTCTACATTGTAGATGCACCCCTTGTTGATGCTCACATGGGAAATGAGAACCTTCCAATATTTTCCCTTCACTGCTATACACATCCTTTTTATGTGTGTTTGTGTCCCTGTTTCAAATCAGTATTATTATTATTATTATTTCATTGAAAAAATATTTGGGGGGGGGGAGGCTGGAATTACACATATGTTACGATTTAATGAGTTGGATTTTAGACACGTAACTCCAAGAAATTCAAAATAAAGAGGCATCGACTTGTACTCTGGCTGGCCAGAAGTATCTTAATTATATAGGGGAAAAATAGACTTCCATTTCAGAAAGGAAGAACTTCTCCTAGGTTTTGAAGGCCCTTAATTTCCTCCAGCTTGTAGTTTGAATCTCATGTTATTCAGGGCACTTCCAGACAGGCCATTATCCCAGGACCATCCATGTTTTCAAAATGCGGATGTTCCTGGGGGCCTGTTCACACACACTCCAGAAAGCGCATGCTTTTTGGGGTGAGTGTCCAGATGCTCTTGTGGGACTGACCCATGAGAACATCTGGAAACTCTACCTCCCTTGCCTAAAGCCCCCAACCCCCTTTTAAAAGTAAAGAAAACTTTCCTGGCCTCCAGTACAGTGTTGCAGCAGCTCTCCCGGTGCATAGAAATGACATGTCAGGAAAGCGGGGTGGGGGGTGGGTGTCGGAGGAGCGATTTTCATCCCGTGCCCCCTCTCTCCTGGTGCCTCATTGCTACGCACTGGGAGAGCTGCTGCAACACTGTACTGAAGGCCAGGAAAGATTTCTTTACTTTTAAAAGGGGGTTGGGAGCATTGGGGGAGGGGGTGGGTATTCCCACTGTTTTCCAGACACTGGAAATAGTGGGTTTATTCCATGCCTTCCAAGAAGGTGCAGAATAAACCCACTATCTAATTAATGCACCACAAACCAGGGTTTTCCTCGTTTGTGGTGAATTAATTCGGGATTGTCCAAAACAATCCCGAATTAATTGGTTTTAATTGGTTTTTGTGTGGATTTTTATTATTTTTATATTAAATGTTTTTAATTGATATATATGTATGTATGTATATTATGGCATCTAATTGTTGCCAATCTGTACACTGCCCTGAGTTGCCTTTGGGCTGAAAAGAGTGGGATAAAAATGCTGTAAATAAATAAAATAAAAAAAATGATCTGGACAGCCCTCTTTTATTGCAGAAGTTTCCGCAGTAAAGGGGCTGCCTAGATCCACTCTTAGTCAACTGGAGAGTTCTTTGGAGCAAAGGTTGGTTTTTGTCTGGCTTCAGTTTTATTTCCTCTCACTGTGCCCCTTGCACAGTAATACGTGGCGGTGTCTTCTGTTTTCAGGTCAGTCATTTGCAGATAGAGCATGCTTGAAGGGTTGTTCCTGGAGATGGTGAAGCACCCTTTTACCGAGTCTGCATAGTATTGAGAGTTCCCATTATAGCTTATATATGCAACCCATTCCAGCCCCTTTCCAGGAGCCTGTCTTATCCAATTCATGTTATAGTCTCCAAAGTTGAACCCTGATCCCTGGCAGGATAGACGGAGGGATTCTCCAGGCCTTTTCACATCTCCTCCCAACTCCACTAGCTGAACTTCTGAATGGATACCTGGAAAGAAAAAAGAGTGATCAAACTTACTAGCCATTAAAGTTTCCTTTCCGCCAAACTGATGTAGCTAAAACATAATTACCTCGTATGAGAGCTGAACATAACATTAAATGAAGGATAAGTATCATGGTCTTTTCTGTTTGTCAATGAGTTACAATCGGGAAAGTGGCCACAGATAGACACAGGAGTTGTGTATGAGGTGGAACTGGGGCAAGGACAGTGTTGGCCAGATTTAAAGAAGAGGTTGGCTCTGGATTTGCATAAGTGTTGGTATAAAAAGGGGAACCAGCTCTTTCTTTGCATAATAAAATTGTTATTTTGTTTCCCCAAAGAACACTTGTTTAAGAATATGCATTTTCTCCAGCATGACTTTATATTCAACTCAAGGACCTACAACTCCCTAAAGAGGGTTTCTCCCTAGGAACCCCAACATCTTCCAGCATGGTCCTATGGCCATATCCTGTAGAAATTGACCATAGAGTCAAATTGGGGGTGTAAAGAGGCTATTCAAATGAACCGGCTGGACAGGATGGACCCTCTTTTACTGATCCCACCGCTGCCACAAATTTGTAACGATGAGGTCACTACGTATCTGACCTAATGTAAAAGGGTGTTGTATAACTTTAATTTAAGGATCCCTTAAATATGAAGAGATTAGCCACCAGATTGTGAGGACTGTTGTTGTTATCTGTTATCTAGGAGGGTCTGTCACCAATTATTGTGGGACTTCAAACTGTAACAAGACAGGTTAAAAACACTTTCCTAAAGAACTGAAAGGCTTGAAACTACAGAAGGAAGAGTATAAAATACAAGCATACGCAGATGATGTTGTATGTATAATAGAGGAGCCGGTGGAACGACTACAAAAATGGATTGATAAAATTCAGATGTATGGACAAGTGGCAGGATTGAAAATAAACTATGCTAAATCCAAAATACTCACCAAAAACCTCAAAAAAGAAAGGGAGGATTTCTTGCAGGATATCTCCAAGATCCAGATCGCAAAGCAAGTAAAATATTTGGGCATAGTACTGACAATGAAGAACAATCAACTTCTAAAAAATAACTATGGACAAACATGGAAGCACATCAAGAAAAAGTTAGAGAGTTGGAGATTTTTAAATCTTAACCTGCTAGGAAGGATAGCGGTTATAAAGATGGATGTGCTCCCGAGAATGATCTTTTTGTTTCAATCATTACCCATTCTGAGGACAGTTTACGATTTTAAGACGTGGAAGACAGATATCACAAAATTTATTTGGGAAGGGAGGAAGCCCAGGATTAAATATCAAATCCTGACGGACAAAAGGGAGAGAGGAGGATTAGCTCTACCGAATCTCCAGCTTTATTATGAGGCTGCAGCCCTCAGCTGGGCAAAAGACTGGGCTTTACTCCAAAAAGTAAGATTACTTAATTTAGAGGGATTTAATACCAACAGGGGATGGCATGCGTACATGTGGTACGGGAAAGCAAAGATTGAAAAGGCATTTAATAACCATCACATAAGAGCCGCCATACTTAAAGTATGGAACAAGTATAAAGAGCTAATATACAAAAAAACACCATTATGGATTTCCCCCATGGAAGCGCAGCATAAAAGAGAGATACCCATGGCAAAGTGGTATACCTACAAATCCCTGATCCGAAAACATGAGACAAAGTGGGAACTGAAGGACATAGAAGAATTAAGAACAGCGGGAGTTGAGATATCCTGGTACCAATACATTCAGCTGAAGGATTATTTCAGAGAGGACTGTAAAAAAGATTTCAATTGTGAGGAGAATATGTGGGACAGGATACTTAAACAAAAGAAAAAATATATAAAAAGCATATATAGTAAATTACTGGAGTTAGACACAGAAACGGAGCTGGTTAAAACTGTAATGATAGACTGGGCACAAGATGTGGGACATAGCATCCTGTTGCAAGACTGGGAAAAGGCATGGAGGAGGACTATCAAAATTCTGGGTTCAACGGCACCAGCGGAGAACTGGTATAAAATGTTTTTTAGATGGCATATGACCCCATGGAAAATAGCAAAATTTTATCCAAAAGCTAATAATATCTGCTGGCGATGCAAATCCCAGGTGGGAACATATATCCACTGTTGGTGGCGATGTAGCAAGGCACAGCGATTCTGGAAGGAGATACATAGACATACCCAAAAAAATCCTGCAAGATAAGTTTGATTTAAAGGCTGAAATCTATTTGTTAAATCTTATGGAGGAAGGGTGGGATTTGAATAAGGTTAAATTATTTTACTTTATAACAGCAGCTGAATTGTATAGTAAGATATATGAAAGGAGTGAAAAGGCCAAGGCTGATTGGCAACCCGTGCGGCTTTATTTGGAGAAACTAAACTCCTAGGTGAACCAACATACGATGTAATAGTTAAAGTATCAAGGTGGTGAAGCCTGCGACGACCTGAACTGGAAGACAGAATGCACTTGTTAACTTTGTATCTGTTGTATCTTCCTTCCCATCCGCACTTTCCCCTATCCCACCCCACCCTTTGTCTTAAAAAAAATGATAAAATTAATAAAAATTATTCAAAAAAAAAACAAAACACTTTCCTGTCTTGCTTTACTCTGAGGCTGGACTTTTAAAATACGGAACAGAGAGAGATTGTTGATGAAAAGAACAATAACAGTTTATTTATAGCTTGGCACAAAAGTGTGATGGATACGTTATAACTTCTTAGAGGCTCACTCATCATGGTTACATTGGTATTGTAGAAGATACAAAGTTTAAAATGTTTGACTGTTACTATTATTCAGTTAGATCAGTATGTAACTATCTCACACACAGACCTTCTCTCCTCCTATAGGCACCTTGCCTATCTCTAGCCCTCAGGCTCTATACAAACAGACTGGCTCGCAAGCTCAGCCTACTAGAACTGTCTCTGTACAGCTCCAAAACCAGACTGCCCTCAGAACCTGCTCTCTCCTAGAGCTCGTCTGACAGTTAAACTGTCAAAATTCAAACTTCCCCAGAATTCTATTCTTGGCTGTGCCAGAAAGTTGTTGACTCCTCCCACATCTGCCTTACAGCCATGTTGCTATGACAACTCTTCCCCAAGGTGGGCCTTCACTGAAGAAGTGCACCTTCCCTAAACATCTAAACATCTCAATACATATTCAATCCTCAATCCTATAATAAAAAATAAACACTTCTGCACAGGGGGTCCAGAGATTCCTTAAGAGAACATTGTGAGCCTATCACTCATGCATCTCCACACTTACTTTATGAGACAGATCATAGGAAGGATGAATTCAAAAATGGAAATTTCTGTGTGATCTAAGGAATTTTAGTTAGGGAATAAAAGTCTAAGGGCATTCCTCTCAATGGTGCTGGACAGGAATTCCCATCATCGCTAGCTAACCAATTTGGCAAAGTGCAGGGAGTTATGTTCAAATAACATCTGCAGGAGCCCACTTTGACTTCAAGTAAACTGTTCAGGAAATGACCAGACTCAGAGATGAAACCACAAACCATGGTGAGTAAGCACCCATTGTATTTCTTACACTAGTGGTATTGTTTGACAATAGACAGTCTCTTGCTGCCCCCCTTTGGTGACAGTTCCTATATCATGATGCTGTGTGCAACACATTGCTATTCTTCCACCTCTCAGTGAAAAACCTGTTACCAGGAAAAACCCATCATATATCTTGTGCGATGATCCAGGATTTGCTGCCATAAAAGTGATGTTGGAGATCAGGATGGTTCTACTCTTCCATTCCTCCTTGCACTAATTACAAATTCAAAGGGGTTTTATAACTAAAGTTTATCAGATTTGCAAAGTTATAATAGCAGAATTCCCAATAAAGAAAAATCTAGGAATGTTAGAATTATACTAATGCCTTTTCCCTGCCTACACAGTGGGTGGGGAAAGGTAATTGCCTCCTCCCACGAAGGGAGGCGATTGGTTGCCTGGATGGAACCTTCTGGGGGAATGGGCGGAGGCTGCCTAGACTATTGGGGCAGCCTCCTGCTTCATTCCTCCTTGAGGTGTTGACCCACCACTCCTGCCCAATTGAAAAAGATTTATAAAAATAAAAAAGATATCTGTTGGAAATGTAACCAAGAAAGGGGTACCTTCCACCACCAATGGTGGTCCTGTAAAGTAGCAACAAAATATTGGGATATGGTTCATATAGTTGTACTAGAAATACTCCAACTTAATTTCACGAAACCGCCAGAATTGTACCTTTTGAATATTTCAGGTTGTAAGAAGGACAAAGAAGTTGAAAAATTACTAACATATCTCATAATAGCCGCGAGGATTACATATGCTAGATACTGGAAGTCAATCCAACCCCCCGATGAAGACGAATGGCTGATTAAGATAGTCGAACTAGCCAAAATGGACAAACTTACCTGCTTACTTTGGTACGGGTCTTCAAGAAGTTATAACTTAACCTGGACCCCGTTCATTAAATATGTGAAAGACAAGAAAAACCTGAAGTTGAAAGGATTTTGTATCTAAAATGGATATTTGGACTACTGCCTCCACCGGTGCATATGAACCAAGTTGTATTATATTCAGAAGATGTGAAGTCAACATTTCTTTTTATTCTCTACTTACCCTATCTCTTGGATTTGTCTTTCTACACGTTTGTAACTTGTATGGTTTTATTCTCACCCTTCTCCCCTTTTCCCCTACCCCCAACCCAATCTTTCCCTTCCCAACCTTTCCTTTTCTTTTACACCAACTGGTTGCTGCCCAGCTTTTTGTACACATATAGCAATATGGATTACTTTACCTGAATCGTGCTGTAATGCGGCTTTGTCTGAGTGTAAACTCTTAAACTTTCTTTATCTGTGATCTACTACATCTATATATATAAAGGAACAGTCGTCATGTGAAGACTACCTGAAACAGAGAAACCTTACAACGCAGAAACACAAAACTTGCCAACAGAAATAGGCCTCAAGCAAGGTACGTTTGTAGCAAAGAAACTTTCCCCCAAAAAACCTAAAAGGCCCCCAAAACAATGAGTAAAAAAACTACATTTCCCAGCATCCTCTGCGGCTGCCAGCAAATGCCATTGGCCGACATCGGCCCACACAAAATGCAGAGAGGAAGAGTAACCATAGCAACACTGGCAAGAGCCATCCAAGGCTAGGATAGAATGCTGAGAGATTTCAGTTGTCAGTTGGTGTTTGAGGGTTAAACTGTCAAAACCAAACTCTATGAGGGAGCAATTCTCCAGCAATTCCTACCCTACACAACACAACACAACACAACTTCCAATCACAACCCATCCCACCAACCTTACGGGACCCCGTACACACAACACCTACCACCACGACAAACAAAAACCATTCCTTCCTTCCACACAGACAGAAACTGACCCAAAAGACAAGCCATGCCTTCTAAAAATAACAGCATCGGACGACACACTCACAACGCTACATACATCAAACAAAAAAGGGCAGAACAAATGCCAGAACAGAAACACACTGCGCAGCAGAGACACAGACAACAGGTCACTGCACGACGCACAGCTGAGAACCAAATGCAAAGAACTGCATGACAAGAAGAAGCGCGCAGCCAGGAACAACAAAGACGCAGAAATGCAACACAACAGCAGCATGCAAGGAGCGCAGAAACACGACGTCGCAACACAGAAAACAAACTTCAAAAACACCACAACCAATTCCACCACCTAGCCTTCAGATACAACGCTGCAGAAGACTACAGCATGGCGCCAGAGGCCGACATTGGCACCCTAACGCACATCTGCACACACTGCAAAGCCCTGAAATACACAGCAGAAACACCGGGAATGTGCTGCCTAGCCGGTAAAGTCTCTCTACCACCACTTGCCACTCCTCCACAACCACTACAGACTTTGCTGAGTGGAGACACTCCAGAATCAAAACACTTCCTCCGCTATATAAGACAATACAACTGATCCAGATGACATCATTTGGAGCACACATAGAAAGTGCGCAATTCATGCCTACATGACCTCACCAAGACCATAAGTAACATCATTTCCAACCCTTACATACTCAGACTTTCTCGCATCTCCTAAATAGGGCACAGCAACACGTGCCGGGTACAGCTAGTATCTAATAAAATCTATTTTATTTTATTTTTTAAAAAAGTATAGTTTCTCCCCTCTAAGTTCTAGGATAGGGGGGTGTTCGTCTACCCTATACTGTTATTAGGGGCTAGCTGGGATGGCGGTTCTATAAATAGGACAGCGTAAATAGTTTAGGGAAATCCATTGATCCATATTCACTCATGCACTCCTCAAAGTTGGTTGGGCCAATGCACAAATACACTTATTTGGACGGCACTTTAAGGGTGAGGGGGATATCATTGGTCCAGAAAATTTGAGAGTCCGGTTAAATATTTTCAGAGAGGTTTTCCTGTGTTGCCCAGTTTTGTGTTATATGGGACTCAGGGGAGTTTCCCAGTGTAGCCGAGGGGTCAACAGCTCGCTAACGCTACCTTGGCTTGGCCACACCTTGTTCCCTTGACACCTGAGTTTAGTGAAGTTAGAGTTAAATAGGTCACTTTTAAATAAAGGTTGCTCAAATTTGATCCAATTATTGTTGTCTGTCTCGTTATTTCGGGGGTTGGAAGGTAATAAACCTTTCTCATAGCTCAACTGAGTTTCCTTTTCTGGCCAAAGTGCCCTACGTTGTTATTATGGGGCAAAAGTGCAAAAAGGGGCATTGTGCATCTAGAAAGCCCTGTGTCTTTTGTGCTATTATTGCCTCCATTTTGTGGGAGGGGTACTTTGAGAGTTCGAGAGAATCTGCTGAGCCACTGAAAATAATTTCATTCCACAAAGATCCAAATTTGAGGAGAGTGAGAAGAATTCTTCCTCTTCAAGGAAAAAAGGAGGAGATGAAGTTTTGTGAAGAGCAAACTTCTCAAGGGACCATCACAATGTTGGTTCCAAGTAAGAAATGACTAGACTCAAACATTAAACCTCAAACCACCGTCCCAGGTGCCCATTGTATCTATTGCACTGTTGGTGGTGCTTGGCAATGGACAGTCTCTTGCTGCCCTCCTGTGAGGCACACAAACAGGAGAGTTGTGAGGTCTGTCTTGTTGAGAAGGGACTTCTGTGGTAATACATAAAATGAAGGCATGTTTCAAGTCGTCATGAGAAAAATGTTTGGATTTTGTACTCAACTAAATTCTAATCCAGAAAAAGAGAAAGTATCACTGAACAATTTGACCAAAGTACAGTAGTTTATTTCTAGTTGTTCTGGTGTGCATGATGAGCTGAATTAGCTATTCCAAAATGGCCTTACCTTCAGTCCCTGATGCTGATGTGGCACCAAGGGCATTTTGGTGGTTTGCACCAGAACTGATGCATCATTCGTGCAAGCAGCCCAAAAGCAGTTGATGTAATATGCAACCATGCCCTTCAGTTGAAGAACTCTAACAAAATAATGTCCTAAAATTACTCCCTGATGCCAGTGTTGCACCAAGAGCTTTTTGGTTCTTTGCATCAAGAGTGATGCATCTTAACTAGAGGTTGATAAGAATGATTGAAGGGGGAAAGTAGGAGACAGGAGTTTCTCACTCAAAGTTGTCAAAGTGAGATTGAAGGCGAACCAACACCTTTGGCGCAGGATGCTATGTGCCATCCATTGCAAACCCTTCGTGACAAACAGGGCCGTAGCCAGGATTTTGTTTCGGAGGGGGCTGAGTTTGGTTCGGGGGGGCTGAGACTGGGTGGAAGAGGGTCTACCCTAGCAAATCTTTTGTATTGTTATCCCAATAACCCCATTAATGTGGGATATAATGAGCATGGTGATCAGATCATGATATGAATAAACAAAGCAGTTTAAATAATGTACCAGTAAGGCCTTTTCGCGGACCACCCTGAGTATTTGGGGGGGTGAAGCCCCCTTAGCCCCCCCCTGGCTACATGCCTGGTGACAAACCTGTCACCTGGAAAAATGTCTCAACACCTCTGAGTGAACCATGGTACTTTGTACAGTGATCCAGAATTCGCTTCTTTGCTGACACAGATGTGATGCTAGAGGTCAGGATTGTTCTGCTCCCCCATTTCTCCTTGCACTAATTCATAATTCACCGGGACTGTGGTGCAGCTGGCTGGGAGTCAGCTGCATTAAGATCACTACTGACCGAAAGGTCATGAGTTCGAAGCCAGCCTGGGTCGGAGTGAGCACCCGACCAAAACTGTGTAGCTTGTTGTCGACCTTTGCAGCCTGAAAGACAGTTGCATCTGTCAAGTAGGAAATTTAGGTACCACTTTGTGGGGATTTTGTGGAGAGGCTGATTTAACTGATTTATGAGGCCATAAAAATCTCCTGGAAGTATGCAAAGAATGAGGAAGTGGCAGCTCCCCTGGTGGCCAGAAGCTGGAATGTTAAATAGCCTCTGAGTGTCTGTCTATATATGTTGTATGTCTATGCCATTGAATGTTTGCCATGTATATGTACATTGTAATCTACGTTATCAGCCTGTCCAAAGTCCCCATCCCTAGCTTCCTCAGCAGGTGGTGAGAAGGGCAGAATATAAATACTGTAAATAAATAAATAATAATTCAACATTTATTAGTATTTTTTTACTATGTCTTTATCCCGCTTTTCTTGACCCCAAAGGGGACCCAAGTCGGCTTACAGATGGGCAACAATGGGCAACAACTGAATGACTTAACAACAATATTAATTAAAATAAACCTTTAAATTAAAAAATTAAGATCTACATTGAAATACATTAAAACTTTTTTTTTAAAAAAAAATAGGTGTTTAAAGCTAAACTTTACTAGATTTCCAAAGTTCCTATGGAAGAATGATTTAAAAAACACAAATCAGGCAGGGTAGAATTACACTGTGAAACCTTTCTGGTGGCTTAACCATGTTTCCTTTCCCATCCAAAGTGCCCTACAGTATTATTATGGGGTGAGAGTGTAAACAAGTATGTAGTGGGTGTAGGGGTTCTTATGTATTTTTCGTGTCATGCCTCCACCATTGACTAATCCTGGTTTCTGGTAGTGGGCAGTTTGAGAGTTCAAGAGAATCTGCTCCGCTACTGCAAAGAATTTAATTCCGCAGAGATCAAAATGAAAAGTTCAGCCTCTGAAAACTACTGCTGCTTGTAACCCGCTGCTCACAAGAATTGCCTAAAATACTAACTTCCCAATCTTCCACTCATACAGTACCTAACATGGGTATATGAATTTCCCAAGGGGGAAATTGCCTTCCCTTTTTGTACAGTTCCTTCTTTGCTTTGTCTCACTGTGTTCTTCGGGCACAGTAATAAGTCGCTGAGTCTGCAGTTGTCAGAGATCTCAACTCAAGATAATACTCATTCTTGGAGGAATCAGCTGTGAGAGTGGATCGACTTTGCACAGATGGGTTATAGGATGTGCGCCATGCACTGCCACTCCAGTCTATCACACCCAACCATTCCAGTCCTTTTCCAGGAGCCTGACGAACCCATTCCCAGTACACATTTTCCACAGAATCCCCAGTAACAGTACAAGTGAGACGGAGGGATTGCCCAGGTTGCCAAATATTTGGCCCAGATTCCACAAGTTGGACACTGGAATAAACACCTAAAGTCAAAAAAAGAGAGCAGCCATTAATAAAATATAAACTGAAGTCACATGTTCTACTTTGCAATGATCCAGAAGATACTCACACAGTGGAGTTGTGAACAGTGAAATCAAAAGTAAGGAAAATTTCATTGTTGATATTTAGGAACCTGCGCCTTTGAGTAATGGCAAATATGCATCTCCAGTGAATTGTTAGATGGCGTTTAAATGAAAGGGCAATTTGCATGTGATTTTCATGCAGTGAAGCTGTAACTGATAAGAAGGAAGTTGTTAAAAGTCCCCAGAAAAGTAAATCTCAGACCTACAGTTCTCAAGCCAGGAGAAAAACACAGCTCTCCCCAATATATTTAGGGATATAAATCATGATTAGAGGGGTTCTTATTTTCATATCAGGAGCAACTTGAGAAACTGCAAGTAGCTTCTGGTGTGAGAGAATTGGTCGTCTGCAAGGACATTGCCCAAAGGATGCCCAGATGTTTTGATGTGTTACCATCCTTGTGGGAAGCTTCTCTCATGTCCCCACATAGGGAGCTGGAGGTCATAAGGGGAGGTCAACCCACTCTCCCTGGATTCGAACTGCTGTCCTGTCAGTCATCAGTCCTGCTGGCACAAGGGTTTAACCCATTGAGCTACTGGGGACTCCATGATTAGAGGTGTGTCTACACTTTAGAATTAATTCTCTTTAATATAATTTTTGCTGCTTGGCTTGATGCTATGGAATCATAGGAGTTGTAGTTTGGTGAGGCTAAAACATTTATGTGAAAGAAGGTTAAATACTTTGTAAAACAATAATAACTATGATTCCATAGAATTAAGCCAAGGCAGTTAAAGTGTTGTTAAATTGCATTAACTCTGCATTGTAGATGTACCTTTGGCTGATCCTAACATGGCAAAGAACCTTCCGATATCTCTTTCTTGTTGCTATACAGAGACTTGGGGTGGATGTGTGTTTCTGTTTCAAATTGATTTTATAATAATAATAATATTATATATTTGTATTCCTCTCTAGCTCCCTGAGTGGACTCTGAACGGATTCCAGCATACAAACAAACACAGGCAAACATTCAATGCCTTTGAAGCAAAATGGAACACAAATACATAGACAAAGGCAAAAGGCTTCCCTTTCATATTTAGAGGCGGTGCTCATCTCCATTTCCAAGCTAAGGAGCCTGTGTTGTCCATAGACACCTCTTGGTCATGTAGCCAGCATGACTTTGTGGGGCACCCTTTTACTTTTCCGCCGAGGCGATACCTATCGATCCACTCACATTTACATGTTTTCAAACGGCTAGATTGGCAGGAGCTGGGGCTGACAGCGGGAGCTCACCCCGTCTTGCGGATTTGAACTGGCAACTTTCTGGTGAGCAAGCTCAGCAGCTCAACGATTTAACCCATTGCACTACCACAGCTCCTTTTTATTGTTATTTCATTTGTATGAGACATGGGGGCAAGGCCACAGGGATCGGAATTACACATATTTAACAATTTAATGTGTTGGGTTTAAAAACGACAGAACTCCAAGGAATGGGTGGAAATTTTTTTCCAGTTGTAGGAATTCAAAATGAAATGGCATTCTCTCATACTCTGGCTTACCAGAAGTGTCTTCATTGTGTAGGAAAAAGTAGATTTCCTTTTAGATTTCCTTTTCAGAAAGGAAGGACTTCTACTAACTGAGGGTCTTTATTTCCTTCCAATTTTCATTTTGACTCTTATATTATTCAGTCAACTGGCGAATTTTTAAGAGCCAGCTGGTTTTTGCCTGGCTTAAGATCTTCTGTGTCTTCCGTTTTCAGGTCATTCATTTGCAAATACAGCACCTTGAAGGGTTGTCCCCTAGAGATGGTGAATTTGGCATAGTATTGCTTACTTCCATCATACCATGTAACTGCAATCGAATTCCCAGGAGCCTGTCTTATCCAATGCATGTAATAGCTTCCAAAGTTGAAACTCGATTCTTGGCAGGACAGATAGAGGTATGTTGTGTGCAAACCATTGCACTTCCCTGTGACAAACATGTCCCTATTGATGGGAAACCTGTCAATAACTCCTGATCATACCATGTTCCTTTGAGATACCTTGTGCTATGATCCAGGATTTGCTTCTTTACTGGCACAGAAGTGATATCAGAGGTCAGGATCGATCTGGTCCCTGACTTCTCTTTGCGATAATTGTTAAGTCAAAGCGGTTTCAAAACTAAGCTTTGCCAGATTTGCAGTTACAATAGCAGAATTATATAAAAAAGGAAAATCTGGGAGGGCATAATTATGCTGCTAACCCTTTCTGGATATTTAACCATGCTCCCTTTCCTATTAATTCTGCCCTACAGTATTATTATGGGGTGAAAGTGCAAAAAGGTATGCAGTGTCTTTTGTGTTGTCATGACTCCAACCTTGGCCAATCCTGTACCTTGATAGGCAGTTTGAGAGAATACCCTCAGTGACTGTAAAGAATTCAATTTCCTGCCCTCCCATATTAAGTGATTTTATAGTTGTTGTTTAATTCTAGTATAAAAGTACCCCTCCCGAGAGGAGATGCTCCAAGTGCCCGTATGTTAGCAATAATCTGCCCAGTGACAACAGAACAGAAGGAGCCATACTAAGGGTTAAATGTGAAGATGTTGTTGCTGATAAGAACAAGAGTATAAATGCATTGTGACTAACTCCAGTGCTCGGGGTGATAGCCATTTTGTTTCTTGACCTGCAATGGTCATTATGGGCTAATTCACCCCATTACTGAGCAGATTGGAATAAAAGTCTTGTTTGGATTCATCGGCCTTGGCTGAGGTCTTCCACCTTATGGGCTCTGCAACTAAGAACCTAAGAGTTTCTGTTACAGTATTTGATCTGTAATTATGATGGTTGTCATATGGCATTTTATTCTGTGATTTTACTGCTGTTTATTCTGTGATTTTATTGTTGTAAGTTCCCGCGAGCTGAACGGGAGTGGCGACTGATAAATTCAAATAAATAAATAAATAAATAAATTTCACAGATCCAAATTTCAGACTCCCTGAAATCCTCCCACGTTATTTTCTGTTCACAAGAATTGTTTTAAATATTAATGTGACAATCCTGTACTCATTCATAACACTAATTTGTGACCCTCCCATAGGGGGAAAGTGCCTTCCCTTTTTGTGCAATGCCTTCTTTGCTTTGTCTCACTGTGATCTTCGTGCACAGTAATAAGTCGCTGAGTCTGCAGCTGTCAGAGATCTCAATTCCAGATAATACTCATTTTTGGAAGAATCAGCTGTGAGAGTGGATCGGCTTTGCACAGATGGGTTATAGAATATGCGCCAGTTATTGCTAGCCCAGTCTATCTGGCCCAACCATTCCAGTCCTTTTCCAGGAGCCTGACGAACCCATTCCCAGTATTTGCTTTTCACAGAATCTCCTGTAACAGTGCAAGTTAGACGGAGGGATTGCCCAGGTTGCAAAATATTTGGTCCAGATTCTACAAGTTGGACACTGGAGTGAACACCTAAAGGCAATGACAAAACAGGCATTAGTAAAATATACACTTGGAGCACATGCCCTTCATTCCATTTATCTAGAACAGTGGTTCCCAACTTTTTGGTCCTCTGGGTGTTTTGGACTTCACCTCCCACAATTCCTTACAGCTTGTAAGGTGACTGGGATATCTGGCAGTTGAAGTGAGGATCAAAGGCTGGTAACCACACATCTGGATGATACTCACACAATGGAGCCATGAAGAGTGAAATCAAAAAATAGGACAACTTCATTGTTGAGAATGAGGAACCTTCCCCTGGGAGAAATGGCAGATATGCATCTCCAGCGAATTGTCAGAATGTGTTATAATGAAAGGGCAATTTGCATGTGATTTTCCTGTAGTGAAGGTGTAACTGATAAGAAGCAAGTGGTCTGAGTCTTCAGAGAAGTTTCTGATCTGAGGTTCCTCCTAGCCATAACAAAAGAGGGCTCTTCCTAATATGATTAAGGATTTAAATCATGACTAAAGATGCAGCTACACTGCAGAATTAAAGCATTTTAAGACCATTCTAGCTGCCTTGGCCCATTGGTATAGAACCATGAGAGTTGCACAAGCACTGTTCAATAAAGAGGGTTCAAAGTGCAACTACCATGATTCCATAGCACTTTGCCAAGGCAGAAAAGTGGTGTTAAAATTGCTATACAGGGGGCTTTTTAAAGGGGGGGATCCCTCTTTCAAATTGGTTTTATTATTATTATTTCATTGGTATGATAGTGGAGCCCCCAGTGGCGCAGTGGGTTAAACCTTTGTGCCGGTAGGACTGAAGACCGACAGGTCGCAGGTTCGAATCCGGGAAGAGCGTGGATGAGCTCCCTGTATCAGCTCCAGCTCCTCAAGCGGGGACATGAGAGAAGCCTCCCACAAGGATGATAAAACATCCGGGTGTCCCCTGAGCAACGTCTTTGCAGACGGCCAATTCTCTCACCCTAAGAGCGACTTGCAGTTTCTCAAGTCGCTCCTGACACTACCACATTTTTTTTGATATGAGACATTGGGTGGGTGGGGGAGGTTGTAATTACACATGTTTTATGATTTAATGAGTTGGGGTTTAAAAACCTTCACTCTAAGGAATTCAAAATAAAAAGGCACTTACTCTTACAGTAGCTTGCCAGAAGTATATCATATATATGTGTGTGTGTGTGTGTGTGTGTGTGGAGAGAGAGAGAGAGAGAGAGAGAGAGAGAGAGAGAGAGTTGATTTCCATTTCAGAAGGGAAGGACTTTTATTAGGTTTTGAAGGCTTTTAATTTCCTTCCAACTTGTAGCATGAATCTCATTTTATTCCTGTTCACTGAAGAGTTCTTTGGAACAAGGGCTGGTTTTTGTCTGGCTTCTATTTTCCTTCCTCTCACTGTCTACCTGCACAATAATACATGGCCGTGTCTTCTGTTTTCAGGGCACTCAATTGCAGATAGAGCATGTTTGAAGGGTTGTTTCTGGAGATGGTGAAGCGCCCTTTCACTGAGTCTGCATACTATTGCTGACTTGCATCATACTGTATATATGCAATCCATTCCAGCCCCTTCCCAGGAGCCTGTCTTATCCGAGCAATGCTCTACCAGTTGAACTTCTGATTGGATACTAGGAAAGAAAGAGGGGTGTTCAAACTCACTAGACATTAAGAATTATATCATGTCTTTCTGCCAAATTGATGTAGCTAAAATGGAAATACCCGGTATGAGAGCTGCATAGAAAATTATCTGAAGGAAAAGTATCATGATCCTTTCTGGTTGTCAATGAGTTCACAAGCTGAGGCCACAGAAAGACACAAGTGTTGTGTATGAGATGGAACTGGGGCAAGGACAGTGTTGGCTAGATTGATAAAGGAGGTTGGTTCTGTATTGGCACAAATGTTGGCATAAAAGAGCAGAGCAGATCTTTCTTGGCGTAATAAAATTGTTATTTTCTTATCCAAGAGAACATCTGTCTAGGAATATGCATCTTCTCCAGCATGACTCTATAGTCAACTTGAGGACCACAACTCCCTAGAGCGGTGTTTTCCCTAGGAAGCTAAACATCCTCCAGGAGAGTCATCCTGAAGGGTCCAGGAGATGGTGAAGCTCTCTTTCACTCAGATTTCACACATTCTGACACAGATCATAGGAAGGATGAATTCAAATGATAAAATGGAAATTTCTGCATGATCTAAGGAATTGTATTTGTTTAGGGCATAGGACCATTCCTCTCAATGGTGCTGGACAGGAATTCCCATCATCGCTCGCTAACTGATTTTGCAAAGTGCAGAGAGCTATGCTAAAACAACACCTGCAGGACTCCTCTTTGAACACCCTTCCTCCAGATTGAGAACAACACTTTATTTTCAGAGGATAAATTTAGGAGAGGAAATTTTTTGGGGAGCAAACTTCCCAAGGGACCATTATAATGTTGGTTTCCAGTAAACTGTTCAGGAAATGACCAGACTCAGAGATGAAACAACAAACCATGGTGCTCAGGTGTCCATTGTATTTCTTGCACTATTGGTATTGTTTGACAATAGACAGTCTCTTGCTGCCTCCCTTTGGTGACAGTTCCCTATATCATGATGCTGTGTGCAACACGTTGCTATACTTCCACCTGTGACAAACCTGTTACCTGGGAAAACCCATCATGTACCTTGTTTATGCTGCTAACCCTTTCTGGATATTTAACCATGCTCCCTTTCCTATTAATCCTGCCCTACAGTATTATTATGGGATGAAAGTGCAAAAAGGTATGCAGTGGCTGTAGGGAGACCCATTGTCTTTTGTGTTGTCATGACTCCAACCTTGGCCAATCCTGTACTTTGATGGGCAGTTTGAGAGAATATCCTCAGTGATTGTGAAGAATTCAATTTCACAGATCCAAATTTCGGACTCCCTGAAATCCCCCACGTTATTTTCTGCTCACAGAAATTGTCTAAAATCCTGTACTTATTCCTAGCACTCATTTGTGACCGTCTCATAGGGGGAAATGCCTTCCCTTTTTGTGCAGTTCCTTCTTTGCTTTGTCTCACTGTGATCTTCGTGCACAGTAATAAGTCGCTGAGTCTGCAGCTGTCACAGATCTCAACTCCAGATAATACTCATTCTTAGAGGAATCAGCTGTGAGAGTGGATCGACTTTGCACAGATGGGTTATAGTATGTGTCCCATACTCTGCCACTCCAGTCTATCTGGCCCAACCAGTCCAGTCCTTTTCCAGGAGGTTGACGAACCCATTCCCAGTAACTGCTTGTCACAGAATATCCAGTAACAGTGCAAGTTAGACGGAGGGATTGCCCAGGTTGCAGAATATTTGGTCCAGATTCCACAAGTTGGACATTGGAGTGAACACCTAAAGCCAAAAACCAAACAGCTATCAGTAAAATATACACTTGGATTACATGCTTTTCTTTGTATTTGTCTAGAACAATGGTTCTCAACTTTTGGTCCTTCACCTCCCACAATTCCTAACAACTGGTAAGGTGGCTGGGATTTCTGTGAGCTGAAGTCCAAAACACCTGGAGGATCAATGATTGGTAACCACTGATCTGGATGATACTCACAAAGTGGAGCCATGAACAGTGAAATCAAAAGATAGGAAAGCTTCATTGTTGAGAATGAGGAACCTGCTCCTGGGAGTAATGACAGATATGCATCTCCAGCAAATTGTCAGAATGCGTTAAAATGAAAGGGCAATTTGCATGTGATTTTCCTGTAGTGACGGTGTAACTGATAAGAATCAAGTGGACTGAGTCTTCAGAGAAGTCTTAGATCTGAGGTTCCTAGCCATAACAAAAACTGGGCTCTCCCCAATATGATTAAGAATTTAAATCATGAATAGAGATACATCAACACTGAGCAATTAAAGCAGTTTAATACCATTCTAGCTGCCTTGGCTCATTGGTATGGAACCATGAGAGTTGTAATTTGGCAAGGCACAAGCACTGTTCAAGAAAGAGGGTTAAAACTGCAACTCCCATGATTCCATAGCATTGAGCCAAGGCAGAAAATGTGGTGTCAAATTGCTATACAGGGGGCTTTTAAAAAACAGGGGGTGGGGTGTCCTTTTTTTCAAATTGGTTTTATTATTTTTTACACCTTAAAACAAAATGGAAAATCCCTCATGAGATAAAAACAGAAGGGAAGCCCATACCATCCCAAAATGTCATCAGCCAAAATGGAAAAGCAGCCATATGTATAGTGCTCTGATTTTGCATTTTTTAAAAAAGGTCATAATTACATATATTTTCCATTTAAACGTTTTGGATTTAAAACTAAAACTAAAACTACAGAACTCCAGAGATTGGGTTTAATGATTTTTAAGGATAAGGATAACAAAATGAAAAGATAATGACTCATACTTTTTTCTAATTCCTAAAAATTGAACGTACTGGTGGACCATTTCTGCAAAGTAGATGATTTCTTGTTGTTGTGCAAGTGCATGAAGAACTGTATTGATCATTTATTAATCTGCTCCCCTACTTCTCCTTGCACTAGTTCATAATTCAAAGGGGTTTCAAAGCTAAACAAGATTTGTAAAGTTAGAATAGCAGAATTATTGAAAAAGATAAATCCCAGATGGCAGAATTATGCTGCTAACCCTTTCTGGATACTTAACCATGCTTCCTTTCCTATCCATCTTGCTCTACAGTAGTATTATGGAGTGAAAGTGCAAAAAGGTATGCAGTGGCTGTAGGGAGACCCATTGTCTTTTATTTATTTATTTATTTATTTATTCAGTTTTATATTCCGCTCCTCCCTGCAGGCTCGGGGCGGATTACAAATACGATAAAACATGCGGCGCACAACAATTTGCAGCATGCAATAAAAACATAAAAACACAGGATGATTACAAAGTATCATTCAGGGTTACAATTCCTTAAAGACCTCGGCCCAGAGGACGTCGGGCACAGAGGAGGCTGGGCTAGTTGAAAGCCAATCTGAAGAGGGCAGTCTTGTAAGCCCTATGAAAGGGGGCAAGCTCCGAGATCGCTCGGACGTCATCCGGAAGAGAGCTCCATAACACCGGAGTCACCACAGAGAAAGCTCTCTGCCTAGTTGTGGACAGATGGCAGGAGCGGATTGATGGTACCAATAACAGATTCTGTTCTTCTGAACGTAGTGATCTTGGGGGAACATACGGGGTAAGGTGGTCCCTCAGGTACGCAGGCCCTAGATCGTGCAAGGCCTTAAAGGTTAAAACCAGCACCTTGAAGGCAATTCGGCACTCAATGGGAAGCCAGTGCAGTTGCCGAAGGATGGGAGTGATGTGCTCCTCACTGATGTTCCCATCAGCAAGCGAGCAGCGGCATTCTGCACCAGCTTGAGTTTCCGGATTGTCGACAAGGGAAGGCCGACGTAGAGGGCGTTACAGTAGTCCAGTCTCGAGATGACCGCCGCTTAGATCACCGTGGCCAGGTCGACCCTGGACAGGTAGGGCGCCAGTCGCCTAGCCTGTCGTAGATGAAAAACGACGTTTTGCTGACCATGGAGACCTGAGTCTCCATGGACAGCAAGGGGTCCAATTGGACACCCAAGCTCTTTACCAGGGATGACGGGCTAAGTTGCTCGCCATCCAGGGTAGGCAACCAGCACTCATCCAGCCCAGGGCAACCGGGCCACAAGATCTCCGTCTTCGACGGATTCACCTTCAGCCTGCTGGTCCACAGCCATCCAGTCACGACTTCGAGGCAGAGATGGAAACAATCGGGTACGGTGTCCGGCCTGCCATCCATTCTCAGCAGAAGCTGGGTTTCATCAGCGTACTGATAAGACTCCAGACATAAGTCGCGGGCCAGCTGGGCCAGGTGGCGAATATAACTGTTGAATAATAAGGGGCGAGAGGATGGCCCCTGGGGACTCCACAACAATGGGAGCCTCCCGGAGACCTCCCCCCCTCTCCACACATTGTCCTGGAGGAAGGAGATCACCCATTTAAGGGCAATCCCCCTCACCCCAGTCACGGCTAAACGGTGGGCCAACAATGCATGATCTACAGTATCAAACGCTGCTGTCATGACTCCAACCTTGGCCAATTCTGTATTTTGGCAGGCAATTTGAGGTTTTATGACCCCGCCAGACAGCTACATGCATTGGTCTGCTTCATAGAGTGGCATGGGGAACCCGGTGCCCCATGCCCTCCATCAACCACCTCCATCCAAAGGTCATCAGAGGGAGGGAAGTATGAGCATGCATAGTGCACGCAGCTTGCCCCCATGCATTCCAATGGCAACAGGGGAGCTGCCTTGTGTTGCCCTGGTAACAGCATGCACCGACTCTGCCCTCCTTCACCCACAGAGCCAGGTCGGCATCATGTGATAGGAGCCAGAAGGCTTGGTGGGTGACTGGGGCTAAAATTGCACATGCTGCCAAATTTAGCCCCGTGTGAAGAGGTCGTTACAGAGAATCTGCTCAGCGACTGCAAAGAATTCCATTTCACAGATCCAAACTTCAAACTCCCTGAAAACCTCCACATGTTATATTCTGCTCACAAAAACTGTCTAAAATATTAGTTTAGCAATCCTCCACTCATTCCTAGCACTCATGTGCAACCATCCCATAGGGGGAAAGTGCCTTCCCGTTTTGTGCAGTTCTTTCTTTGCTTTGTCTCACTGTGGTGTTCTCGAGCACAGTAATAAATCGCTGAGTCTGCAGCTGTCACAGATCTCAACTCCAGATAGTACTCATTCTTGGAGGAATCGGCTGTGAGAGTGGATCGACTTTGCACAGATGGGTTATAGTATGTGCGCCATGAACTGCCAGTCCAGACTATCTGACCCAACCAGTCCAGTCCTTTTCCAGGAGCCTGACGAACCCATTCAAAGTAAGTCCTTTTCACAGAATATCCAGTAATAGTGCAAGTTAGATGGAGGGATTGCCCAGGTTGCAGAATATTTGACCCAGATTCCACAAGTTGGACACTGGAGTGAACACCTGAAGTCAAGAACAAAACAGCCATTACTAAAATATAAACTTGGAGAACATGCCCTTCTTTGCATTTATCTAGAACAGTGGTTCCCAACTTTTGGTCCTCTGGGTGTGTTGGACTTCATCTCCCACAATTACTAACAGGTGGTAAGGTGGCAGGGATTTCTGGGAGTTGAAGTCCAAAACACCTGGAGGATCAACAGTTGGTCTCCTTTGATTTGGATGATACTCACACGGTGAAGCTGTGAGCAGTGAAATCAAAAGTAATGAAAGCTTCATTGTTGAGAATGATGAGCCTGCCCCTAGGAGTAATGGCAGATATGCATCTCCAGCAAACTATCAGAATGCGTTAAAATAAAAGGGAAATTTGCATGTGATTTTCCTGTAGTGAAGGTGTAACTGATAAGAAGCAAGTGGTCTGAGTCTTCAGAGAAGTCTTAGATCTGAGGTTCCTAGCCATAACAAAAACAGGGCTTTCCCCAATATGATTAGGGATATAAATCATGACTAGAGTTGCATCTACACTGCAGAATTAAAGCAGTTTAATACCATTCTAGCTGCCTTGGCTCAATAGTATGGCACCATGAGAGTTGTAATTTGGCAAGGCACAAGCACTGTTCAATAAAGAGGGTTAAAAGTGTTATAAACTGGAACTCCCATGATTCCATAGCATTGAGCCAAGGCCGGAAACATAATGTTAAACTGCATCCATTCTATATTGTAGACACACCCCTGGTTGATCCTTACATACAGTAGGAAAGAAGAACCTCCCACTGCAGTACACAGCCTTTTTTGAGGGGGAATTTGCCCCTGTTTCAAATTGATTTTCTGATTATTTCCTTGGTATGAGACATTGGGGGAAAATGAATTACACATATTTTACTATTTAATGGGTTGGGGTTAAAAAACACATAATTCCAAGGAATTCAATATAAAAAGGCAATGACTCATACAAGTATCTTTTTATATACGGTAGTAAAAATGCAGGTTTCCATTTCAGAAGGGAAGAACTTCTATTAAGTTTTGTAGCATGAATCTCATGTTATTCTGCCAACTGGAGATTGCTTTGGAGCAAAGGCTGGTTTTTGTCTGGCTTCTGTTTTACTTCCTCTCACTGTGTCCCTTGCACAATAATATGTGGCAGTATCTTCTGTTTTCAGGTCACTCATTTGCAGATAAAGCATGCTTGAAGGGTTGTTCCTGGAGATGGTGAAGCGCCCTTTCACAGAGTCTACATAGTATTGCTGACTCCCAATATACCATATAATTGCAACCCATTCCAGCTCCTTTCCGGGAGCCTGTCTTATCCAATTCATGTGATAGCCTCCAAAGTTGAACCCTGATCCCTGGCAGGACAGACGGAGGGATTCTCCAGGCCTTTTCACATCTCCTCCTGACTCCACCAGCTGAACGTCTGATTGGATACCTGGAAAGAAAGAGGGGTGATCAGACTCACTGGCCATTAGGAATTACATCATGCGTCTTTTGCCAAATTGATGTAGCTAAAATGTGTTTACCCCATATGAGAGCTGAATAGAAAATTATCTGAAGGAATAATATCATGGTCCTTCCTGGTTGTCAATGAGTTAACAAGCTGGGAAGTAGCCGCAGGCAAACACAGGAGTTGTGTATGAAGTGGAACTGGGGCAAGGACAGTGTTGGGCAGATTTAAGAAGGAGGTTGGCTTTCTATTTGCATAAATGTTGGCATAAAATAGGAAAGCAGCTCTTTCTTTGCGTAATAAAATTGCTATATTCTTATCAAGAGAAGACCTATCTTGGAATATGTAATTTCTGCAGCATGACTCTATAGTCAACCTGAGGACTCACAATTTCCTAGAGAGGCGTTCTGCCTAGGAAGCCCAACACTTTCCAGCACAAGCCTATGGATATATGGAGCAGAAATTCACCATGGAGTCATACCTGTAGCTTGCATTTTGGTTGTTTAATATGTGTATGTATTTGTTGTATTTATGTGTGCTGCACTTCTGGGTTCTTTTATGAGCCACCTCGAGTCCCTTTGGGGAAATGGTGGCGGGATATAAATAATGTTTTCATTATATTATTATCATAGTGTGTGTGTGTGTGGGGGGGGGGGTCCAGAGATTCCTTGAGAACATTTTAATCTAATCTATGAACAATTAAAATCTTCAAAAGTGAAAAACTCAAAGGGACAATTGTATATCAAATTCCAGAATCTCTTTCATAGAGTTCGAAGATATATCCAAAATCGCCTTCTGTCATGAAGCAATACATAAGCATTCCAGACAGATGGCCATATCACCTCTATTCCAAAGCCTCCAGAGAAAGAGAGTCCAATGTACTCCCAGGGATCATATTCCATTATTGAAGCACTTTTACCATCAGGTAGGTCCTTCTAATTTTTAGGAGTTATTTCTTTTCTTGGATTTTGAATCCATTGCTCTTAATCTCCGGAGCAGGAGAATAGAAGTTTCCTTCCTAATTAATATGGCTTCTTTTCAAACATATACAAATGTCTATTGTGTCCCTTAACCATCTCTATGTTGTGCTCAATTTGATTGTGGATTCTTACTAACTGATGCAAAGAATAATGTCAGTTTTAATATATCATCATCATCATCATTGGTGATCGCTAGTGCCTGAGTAGGGTGGCCTTCCAAGTGTAGGGTCTTGGTGGTGAAACCTATTCTTGACCTGCATGTTCTTCCACAGTGAATGGAAGGCGGGTCCGATCAGGGTTGACTTGACGTGCTTTCCTCTTGACACGTTTCTCCTTTTCGCCCTCCTCTTCCACATTTAATAAGTGGCCCTTGATGGAGAATAATAGATGAGATCTAGCTGACATGGACCTGCCTCTGTTTTTAGTTCTTCACTTCTCAAAGATGGAAAGGGCTTTGTCCCCTGGTGTCTGTGAAGCAACAAGTAGTACAGACATTTTATACAGACTAGAAATTAAGGCTGCCATCCTACAGATATTTATGTGGGAATAAAGTAAATATATACCTGGGACTTACTTCTGTTAAGAACTATATGGCTGTCTAAGCCTAATACAGTTAAAGGTGTGTGCTTTTATTCACTTTCAGTGTTTTAAGTGGAAAACATGAGGAAAGATGACACCTGGCTTTGCAGTTGCCATCTTTCCTTAGTATAACATTATGTCAATGCTGTGCGAATTCCATTATTCTTTTTCTTTAATATGATTCATCCTACTTGTGTCCCTCCTTCAATCCATACAGATGAAGAAGATGTGCGACTTCTAGTACATCCATCTTCACACTTACTTTCTAACACAGATTGTAGGAATGATGAATTCAAAAGAGGAAATGGAAATTTCTATGTGATATAAGGAATTGTATTTAGGGCATAGATAGTCAAAAAGTATACCTCTCAATGGTACTGGACAGGAATTCCCATCATCGCTAGCTAACCATTTGGCAAAGTGCAGGGAGTTGTGTTCAAACAACATCTGCGGGACTCCTCTTTGAACACCCTTCCTCCAGAGTGCCAACGAGGAGAGGAAGTTTCTTGGGGAGCAAATTACCCAAGGGACCACAACAATGTTAGTTTCAAGTAAACTGTTCCGGAAATGATCAGACTCAGAGATGAAACCACAAACTATCATGCCCAGGTGTCCATTGTATTTCTTGCATTGATGATGGTGTTTGGCAATAGACAGTCTTTTGCTGCCCCCCTTTGGTGATGGTTTCTATATGATAATGCTATGTGAAATACATTGCTATTCTTCCACCTCCCTATGAAAAACCTGTCACAGGATCTTAGAGTACGGTTTCCTTGATATTCCAGAGCAGGAGTCAGGAACCTTTTTGACTCAGAGAGCCATAAAAGCAAATTATTTGGGAATGTATTTCAGTGAGAGCCATATAATATATATACTATATTTTGAGACTGAATTTAACTAAATGTGAGTATATATGTACATGCTATGAGAAAAGGATTCCGCCGGCAGAATGACGGGATACTTCAGACCTGGCTCTGCAAAAGGCATGCTCAGGACTCTGGGAAGAAAGAGAAGATGGAAGGAAGGGGGAAAGAAAGAAAGACAGACAGAAGAAATAAAGGAGGGAGGGGGAGAAGAAGAAAGAAAAGAAGACCGAACTATGGAAAAGGCAGAAAAAAAGCAGGAGAGAGACAAGGAGGGGGAAAGAAAGAAGGAAATGGGAAGGGAGGAAAGGAAAGGGTGGGGGAAAGAAAGGAAAGGAAGTGAGGAAAAAGTAAAATAATGAAGGGAAAAGAAGAAAATAAAGAAGGGGAAAGAGAGGGAAGTGAAAAGAAAGGAAGGAGAAGAAAAGGAAGACTTGGGGGAAAAGAATAGAAGAGGAAGGAAGGAAGAGGGAGGGAGAATGGAGGAAAGAAGGAAGGAGAGAAGGAGAAGGAAAGGGTGAAGGGGGAGAAAGGAAGGAAGGAAGGAAGGAAGGAAGGAAGAGGAAGGAAGGAAGAGGGAGAATGGAGGAAAGAAGGAAGGGGAGAAAGGGAGGGAAAATGAAGGAGAGAAGGAGAAGGAAAGGGTGAAGGAGGAGAAAGGAAGGAAGAGGGAGAGCCAGATGCAATCATGAAAAGAGACACATCTGGCTCCAGAGCCATGGGTTCTCTACCCCTGTTCCAGAGTGACCCTGCAGCTTTGTGGCAGTGTGTACCATAGAAATGGGTCTGATTTGGGATGGCTAACAGTCTACACAGGGAATAGGAGACAGACTGTGCCCATGTCATTGCTGTACCACTCCCAGCTGGCCACAGAGATCCATGTGAGCTCTGTGTCAAAATCAGCAGCACAACCCACATGACTAGGAAGAAAGTGAGGGGATCTGCGCACTCCATCTTCCTGATCCCCTGCTGATGTGAGGCTGGGATGCTTATGGCGTCCAGGAGGTCACAATGGCTTCCACCTCAATCGATATATGGTTACTTCATCTTATCTGACAACGTCACAAAGAGATGTCTCCAAAAATAAGATGCAACCCGTGAGGCAACCTCACCAATGCTGTTCGAACGGAGAAAGGTGTAAAGCAAGGCTACATTCTCGCCCTATTATTTAATCTTTAAATCAACTCCATGGTGGACCACTTGCTTAACATGGACTTCCACCCACCAAAACTGGCGGGTAAACATATCTCCACTCTACTTTTTGCTGATGACGCTTCCTGGACAGTAAGATATCAGTTTAGCAAAGTCATTGTGATTTTGATCCAGCTGCACGATGAAGACTATGACCCATCATCACCATGGCATGGAATAAAACTATTTCACTATCACCAGTTTGGGAAATTTCCTTTGGTGTGTCCTATAATCTCCCAAAATCCAGCATTATTCAGTCATTCCAGGTTTTATTGCTATGAAATATCGGCAAAAATGATTGACTACTAACTTTCTCTAACTGTCATATTCCTCTTTATTCACATTTTTAAACAAAAGGCCCTTATGAGATTAAAATTAGAAGAAAAACCCACACTATCCCGAACTGTCAGCAACCCAAATTGATAGTCATATGTATGATGTTGTCAAAGGCTTTCATGGCTGGAATCATTATTTATTTATTTATTTATTTATTTCCTCCTAGAAAAGCCCATTGAGCATGCCACAATGGGTTAAGCTGGAGAGCGGGGTGAGCTCCCTCTGTTAGCTCCAGCTTCTCATGTGTGGGCATGAGAGAAGCCTCCTACATGATGGTAAAACTGGGTTGCTGTGAGCTTTTCAGGCTGTACAGCCATGTTCCAGTAACATTCTCTCTTGACGTTTCACCTGCATCTATGGCAGGCATCTTCATAGGTTGTGAGGGCAGACTTGCTCCAAATAATATTAGATTATTCTTCATATTGATATCCACTTTGGCTCCAAGCCTGCTAGAAATAGCAACATGTACAAGCCTCCTATACTGTTATTTGCTATGCATTTGATGCAGAGTGCTTACTATATTGTATATGTGTGTATTGGTATGCAGTTTTCCCTTAACTCTATGTTGCTTGAGGTTGTGGGAGTGACTGCAGACAATGTGATGAGATCTGGGATTATTCAGACTAAGACTCCATTTTAGAAGTCAGTGTGTATTGTGTTTATGTTGTGTTTGCTATGCATTAGACATAGAAGAGACTGCAACAGAATGCCTTAGAGAACTTACTGTTTATATTTTCAACTGATAAGTAATGTACCTGTTTGCTAATACATGAAGTTTGTAAGTAAATCAAATATGCTACTTTTAATGAAGACTACTTATTTTTGTCTCTTGAGAGCATGATTTAAAATCAAATATATTTTATGGGAGAGTAGATGTTTCTTTGGGCAACTGAAACAACACTTCTGAAGATCTGCTATATATTTTTTGCATTGGCATAAATTTTTGTACCTAACAGTTCAAAGAGATATCAGTCTAACAGCTGAGAAACCTAATTTGCCTTGCATGAATGCTAGTGAATATATACAACTAAGGAGAAGAGTCACTCAAAGGAGTTTTTAGCTCTTCCCAGGAAGATCATACTTTACAAAAACGTTATGATTTTCCAAATGGCGTGAATGCCAATTAATCTCCAAAAAGTCACACTTTGGTTTTCCAAAAGGTTATGATCTCAGGCATCCTCAGAGGTTGTGAGGGCAGACTCGCCCCAAAATAATATTAGACTGTCCTTCATATTGATATCCACTCCAAGCCAGAACATGATGATATCCAATTTTTGATCAAATAGGGAGCGAAAGCATGTTGCAATATCTGGAAAAGGGAACCAACATGTTTGTGACTTAGTGTGCTGCTCTGGAATTGAGATCTAAAACTCTAAAGAAGTAATTATCTTCCCCTGCAATTATGCAGATTACTATAATTTATCAGACCTATGGACTTTCCAAAGGAAAGTACTAAACAACCAGATATGACCAGTGTGTGCTTAGAAATAACCTCTGGGTGAGAGAGAGCCAGAAACAGGAGCAAGAGGTAGGCAAGGCTCTGTCTGCAATTTCCCTCCCTCTCTTAGCTTATGTCAACATTTTAGCTGTCCGAACTAGGATTAGATTGGCTAGCCCATCGATGCTAAAGCCAAGGCTGACACATTGTACTATCAGAGCTGTGTTTGCAAGTGCAGTCCTCAGTCAACGAAACAAAACCCAGGGACCATATAGATATGGATGCAGTAAGATTTATATGGAGAACAGCTTTCACTCCAAGATGATAGGAGCATTGATATTTCTGTTACTGCTCCCACCCATTGTGTGTATCCTTAAAAAAGGAAGTGTGAGATGCTCTGGAGACAATCCACTCTCTGTCCCACATGAGTGGTACCAGCCTGGTGACCACATCATTGGTGGGGTCATCTCACAGATTGCCTACATGGTCAATGCGTTTACATTCAGAGAACATCCTTCTCAGGGGCATTTGGAGATTCCAAAGTAAGCATTTCTTATTATTTCTCTCTCTTGGTTTTCTTCTTTGCATAGTCATCTACAGTCAGTGAGAAAGGATGTTGACAAAAACACATATGGGATTGACCCAATCCATGTTCACTGCTTCTTCTACATGCACTTTGCACACGACTATATGACTCTGCATCTGATTCAATGCCTAAATGATGAATGCTACTGAACACATTACACTCAAAACAGAAGATCTTCCAAATGACTCTTGTTTCAGTTAGTCTTCCATAAAAAATCACCAAAATATTTAATTTTAATTGAGTTATAGAGAATCTAGAGAGCTGGCTTGGAATAGTGGTTTAATCATTGGGTTAGGGCCCTTGGAAACCTACTGAAGAAGTCACATTCTCTCAGCTGCAAAGAAAGACAAGGGCAACCCACCAGAAAATTATGCCAAGGATATCCCATTATAGGTCTACCTTATGGTCACCTTGAGTCAGAAATTACCTGAAGGCACACTGCATCAAATAAATAACCTAAAATGTTATTAAAAAGTAATAAAGGAAAAACCAAAAGCAAGACATTTATGCATTCTTTCCCAAATTTTGAGACATTAACTTGGAAAAAAATCTTGTCATAAATTTCTTCATATTTGTCTATTTAGTGGTTCTAATGTGCCAAGTATAGTGAAATAGCTCTGACACCTTTTCCATGATGGGCTTTAATGTTATCTACTCAATTGGATCAACGTAGATATGTGGGCATAATCCATTTTGTTCTGTTTTCAAATCATATTATATGGTAATTTGTTTTTGTTGTTTTCAAAATTTCCCTAAATCATCTTTCTGCCTTTATCCCTCTGCTTGTCCTTCTATCAATTTACCATTACTTCCTTATTTTCAGGACCCATTCTGTTTTTGTTTCTAATTCAAACAAGTTCAATAATCATAAAGTTTGAATGCATTGTATTTAAAACAAACGGATGGAACCAGCCTTTATTGTTTCATAGATTGTCATAATTGTCATATCAGGTGGATGGTGGGGGGGGGGGGGGGTGTGATGTTTATTCTGGATGAATTTCATTAAATTTTGTAGTATATTATTAAAAAATAATGTGAAATACTGAACCAGAATTAGCATATATTATCTTTGCATATCTCAGGATCTTAGTAGCAAGAAAGGCATAGGATCATATTGTGAATCAGTTATTGACCTAGCTCCTGAACCATATTAAATGTGCAAGAGCACACTATAAATCAGCTAGACAAAGGACGGAATAGGAATATGTCTTAAGTTCATCATCTATTGTTAAAAAAACATGCTTGTAAAAAACCACAATACTTTATTGCTAGCATGGTGACAAAGTTCTACCAGCACAGCCTTGCCTTGACATTTGCCATAAATGAGATCAACCAGAATAATCAGATCTTGCCCAATGTCACACTTGGATTCCACATCTATGACAGCTATTACAATCCAACGATGACCTATGGTGCCATTCTAGACCTGCTTTTCAAATTGCGAAGGTTCTTCCCTAACTATGAATGTGATGGGCAGAAAAACCTCATAGGCATCATTGAGGGACTTGCCTCTGATACTTCCCTCCGTGTGGCAGATATCTTAGTATTCTATAAGATTCCACAGGTAAGATATGTGCAAGATCAATTTCCCATCTGTTGCTGGACATCAAAGTCTTAACCTTTAACGCTTTAAATGGCTTGGGTTCAGACTCTCTGAAATGCCATATCTTCTTATATAAGCCAGCATGAGCATTAAGATCTGCAGAAGAGAGTTTTCTCTTAGTCCCACAGCTTTGCAGACACAATTAATGGGGAGCCTTCCCTCTGTGGCAAATGCTGGAACTCCTTTCAACTGGATATTTAGTTCATTTAAAAATTGTGTTATAATTGTTTTGATGCCTTTTTAATGATCATATGTCACTTTGAGTACCATTTTATGAGAAAAGTGAGATACAAATTGAATTACTACATAAGTAAAATGATGTAGGAAAATCACATTTTTCTCTTGTAACTTCTAGACCAGTAGTTCCCAACCTTTTTTTGACCAGGGTCCACTTGACCAGGGACCACTTTCCAACATTAGTACCAACAGGGTTATGAATCGGTTTTTGGTCAACTTTAAATTTGTTTTGGTTATTTTGGGGGCTGATTCAGAAAATTGCATTGGATAGACCACATCAGCTCTAGTTTCTGATACCAAACATATGCCATCCAGTAGTTGCCATCTGCTCACTCATAGAAAACTATATTTAATAATCTACTGTAGTATTAGTAATCTTTTGTGGGTAGTCAGGCTCTCCCCTCCTGACATCCCCATTGCCTTTGCACTATAAGAGGGTTTTGCAAGACCAGTTGCTCTCGTTGCCACGTGGTTTTGAGGCAACGGTATAGTAATGGTGAGGCCACAGATCATATTTTCGGTCTTGGGTGGTCAACGGACCACAGGTTGGGAACCACTGCTCTAGACCAACTATGTAGTTCACAAATAAGGAAATCAACAGCGTTCAATCCCCTGCCAATAAAAACATGGAAAATGTTTTGTATGCTCAAACTGCAATTAAACTCTTTATTACCGTATTACAAAGAAGAGTTCAAGGAAAAAATCTTAGAATATGCTTTCACTGAATCTAAATATTTGTGCAATAAATATTAAATGAAGATTGGATAAATAAACAAAAGCACAAATAAATTGCTGCTGAGATGAGGCTAAAATATTTCTACATTTCTTTTTAGCTCTCATATGGCTCATTTGCTTCCAAAAAGATCCAAACAATGCGGGACTCGTCCTTGTATCACATGGTCCCCAATGAAGTCCATCAATATATTGGGGTAATCCGATTACTTCAGCATTTTGGATGGATCTGGATTGGACTCTTTATTGTGAATGATGATAGTGGAGAACATTTCTTGGGCATCCTGGAGTCCTTGCTTTCACAGAATGGAATCTGTTCAGCTTTCACAGAAAGGATTCCACAACAAGCTCAGTTGGATGATGTAGAAGAAGTTTTTGATACGATCTCAAGAATATATTTATCTATTAGAGACAATAAAACGAATGTCTTTATCACTTATGGAGACTCTATAACTTTTAACTGGCTGAGGGCTCTGATGCTTCAAGCAGACACTGATGAGATCAGTACTGTATTTGGAAAGGTGTGGATCATGACATCTCAACTTGATTTCATATCCACAGGCATGACAAAGACCTGGGGTTTTAACCTATTCCAAGGCGCACTTTCCCTCACAATACACTCAACAGATATTCTTGGGTTCAAGGAATTTCTGCAGAAGGTGAAACCAAACTGGACCCAAGGAGATGGTTTTCGCAAAATTTTCTGGGAGCAGGTCTTTGACTGTTTCTTCCCAGATCCGGGAATTCTGATGGCAGTTGCTGAAACATGCACTAGTGAGGAGAAGCTGGAAAGCCTTCCTGCAACTCTTTTTGAAATGAACATGACTAGCCACAGCTACAGTATCTATAATGCTGTCTATGTCTTGGTTCATGCTTTGCAAGCTCTCTACTCATTGACATCCAAACATAGAGGAATTCCAAGGGGTAAAAGTAATGAATCCCAGACTCTCCAGCCTTGGCAGGTAATTCATGATTGGGTTACAGTTTGGTTCTCCCAACTCCAGTTTCTGTTAGGAGTCATTTTGAGTGTGATATATTTGATTTGGAGAAAGAGCTTATTATTGCTGATAAGCAATTTTTGCTTTTCATTTATGGTCCTTATTCTCAATGTTTTTATGTACAGTGGAGTGTGGCTGAGCTTTTATTGTGACCTCCTTCCACAGTATCTGAAATGAACATTTGAACCTAGGGTCCACCTATATTGTAGATTAAAGCACTGCCATGACTCAATGCTATGGAATCATCAGAGTTTCTATTTTACACGGTCTTTAGCCTTCTCTGCCAAAGAGTGCTGGTTCCTCACCAATCTCCAACTCCTTGGATCCTACAGCACTGAACCATGCCAGTTGAAGTGGGCTCAACCTGCATTGATTCTACAGTGTAGATGCACCTAAATGTCTGTAACATCTTCAGCCTCTTTTCTCTCCTTCCTTCCCTGACATGTACTTTTGATTCATTTTTGTCATAAGGAATACTATGAAGCTTCAAAAATGAAGAACATGCAGGGTTTGGGTGGTCACTAAAGGAATCACTAAAGGAATGTGGATTGCATAATTGATGCATATGTGAAGCCACCCTGAGTCCCCCTGTGGGAGAAGGGCGAGGTAGAAATGAAGATAATAAATAACTAAATAAAATCACTACAATATGGAGTTGGGAATGTTTATTCTATTTACTAAACAAACAGTGGGTTAAACCCCTGTGCCGGCAGGACTGAAGGCTGAAAGGTCGTAGGTTCAAATCTGGAGAGAGTGCTGATGAGCTCCCTCTATCAGCTCCAGCTCCTCATGCAGGGACATGAGAGAAACATCCCACAAGGATGATAAAACATCAAAACATCCGAGTGTCCCCTGGGCCAGTGTTTCCCAACTAGTGTGCCATGGCACGCTAGTGTGCCGTGAGCGATCATCAGGTGTGCTGTGGGAAATTGGGACCTCCAATACCCTTTCTTCCCCCTCCTGCCGAACACTTTTTCTTCTCCACTCGGGCTCCCTTCTTCCCAGCCTCGCTCTGCTCGCTTTGCTCTGGGGTGAGTCTGCACAGTAGCGCCCGCATGGGTCACGTCTTCCTCCCTCCCCCCTCCCCTCCTGAACATGCTCACGCTGCCCCTTCAGATCAAAATGGCGGCAGAAGCAGCAGCGTAGAAGAAAAAGTAAGTGTTCAGCAGGAGGGGGAAGAAAGGGCGCAAAGGGGAAGGGGGAGGAAGAGGTCTCTGTCAAAAGCTGGCATGGGCACACTTGAACCTTCCAGGTGTTTTGGACTCCAACTCCCACCATTCCTAGCAGCCTCAGGCTCTTTTCCTTTTTCCCCCTCAGCCATTTAAGCAGGAAAGGGCCTCAGGAATGGTGGGAGTTGGAGTCCAAAGCACCCAGAGGGCTGAAGTTTTCCCATGCCTGTTTTAGGGACCTTAAAGTGGTGAGCCTCCTTCCAACATTGTGATTCTGGATAGAAAACAAACAGCAACATAACATAACATTGTTCACTGTGCTCTCTGGGTGCAGGTGAACTACAACTTCCAAACTCAAGGTCAATTCCGAAGCAAACCCTTTCAGTACTTTCTGTTGGTGATGAGAGTTCAATATGCCAAGTTTGGTTCAATTCCATTGTTGCAAGAGTTCAGGATGCTCTTTGATTGTGTGTTAACTATAAATCCCAGCAACTGTAACTCCCAAATGTCAATGTCTATTTGCCCCAAACTTCATCTGTGTTCACATTTGGGCATATTGAGTATTCATGCCAAGTTTGGTCCTGATCCAACATTGTTTCACTCCACAGTGCTCTCTGGATATAGGTGAACTACAACTCCAAAACCCAAGGTCAATGCCCACCAAACTCTTATAGTATTTTCTCTTGGTTATGGGAGTTCTGTGTGGGAAGTTTGTGTTTCTCTGCCATGCCTGCCAGGATATCTATGTTGTGTTCATCAAAACAGGTCCAGGTTTCACACTGAGTGTATAAATACATTTAAAAACATATTAACTGTATAAATTACTGTGTTAGAGTGTCATTTTGTGACATTTTGGTTGGTGGTGTGCCCCAGGATTTTGTAAATGTAAAAAATGTGCCGTGGCTCAAAAAAGGTTGAAAAACATTGCCCTGGGTAACGTCCTTGCAGACGGTCAATTCTTTCACACCAGAAGCGACTTGCAGTTTCTCAAGTCACTCCTGACATGACAAAACAAACAAACAAAAAACAAAAAAAGCAGGGATATGAGCCACACTGAATTTAGCCACAAACCAAAAAATAATTTGAGGCTAAATTATTCACATCCTAGTATTTGTGTCTCTTTCTTTCCTATCTGTTCCTATTAGCTCCATCAATTTCTTCAAGGCATTTCATTCAACAACTCAGCTGGAGAAACAGTGTCTTTTGATGATAATAAGGAAATAGTCGGCGGATTTGATATAATGAACATAATCATGTTCCATAATAACTCCTTCCAGAGAGTGAAAGTTGGGCATGTGGCTCTGAAGAGTATTGGGGAAGAAGACTTCATCATTAATGAGGACTTGATTGTATGGCCCGGACATTTTAACCAGGTATGGATTTGGGATGTAATTATGTCTCAGCTTAGGTAACACATCATTTAATTTCACAAGTAACTCAATGCATTGTAACATTTCCTGACTAATGATGGAGCAAACAAACTTCATTAGGTTTGTGAGCATACTATCGGAAAGCATAATGTAAAATACTATTCTTTATTTAAAATATGTCAACCTACAGGTACAAAATTCACCAACAACCAACCACGATCACCAGTTTGCCATGTCTAATATGGAAAGTAGGGCCCCCAGGTGGTGCAGCGGGTTAAACTGCTGAGCTGCTGAACTTGCTGACCAAAAGGTTGGTGGTTCGAATCTGGGGAGCAGAGTGAGCTCCCTGCTAGGCTCAGCTTCTACCACCATCACAGTTCGAAAACATGCAAATGTGAGTAGACCAATAGGTACTGCTTCTGTGGGAAGGCAAAGGTGCTCCATGCAGTCATGCTGGCCATATGACCTTGGAGGTGTCCACAGACAACACCAGATCTTTGGCTTAAAAATGGAGCTGAGCAACACCCCCAGAGTCAGACTCAACTAGACTTAATGTCAAGAGAAACCTTTATCTTTTATTATGGAAAGTGAAAAGTTAGCTCTGCAAAAAAAAAAAAAAAACAACCCAAAAGCATGGATATAAGCCACACTGAATAAAGTATTTTATCTGCTTGAAAGGTAGTTCCCATTTCTCAGTGTAATGAACACTGTTACCCAGGCCGCCAGAAGAAAAAGAAAGAAGGAGAAAAGTTTTGCTGTTATGATTGCATTCCCTGTCCAGAAGGGAAGATTTCAAACCAAACTGGTAGGTGAAGTTTTTCACCAGTTCTGCCGTAAATGCAGTGGTATTTCCGAATTAGTGGAACTATAATGGCATCTCTTTGTTTGTTTTTTTTTCAGATATGGATGACTGTTTAAAATGCGCAAAAGATCAATATGCAAGGGAACATAAAAATAAATGCATAAATAAAACAATACGTTTTCTGGCCTTTGAAGAACCTTTAGGCATTGGGTTAACCTCCATTGCAGTTTCATTTTCCTTGATCACGGCTTTGGTCCTTGGAGTTTTTGTCAAGAACAGAGACACCCCCATAGTCAAGGCCAACAACCGAAACCTCACTTACGGTCTCCTGGTCTCTCTTCAACTTTGCTTTCTCTCTTCCTTGCTCTTCCTTGGCAAACCTAGCAAAGTGACCTGCCTTCTCCGTCAACCAACGTTTGGCATCATCTTCTCTGTGGCTGTTTCCTGCATTTTGGCAAAAACCACCCTAGTTTCTTTAGCTTTCCAAGCCACAAAGCCAGGATCTAGGAAGAAGAAATTGATAGGGAAGAAACTGGTCCGTTCCATTGTCCTCCCATGTTCCCTATTGCAAACAAGTATTTGTATTCTATGGTTATTAGCCTTCCCTTCTTTCCCTGAATTAGACATGTACTCATTCCCTGAAGAAAGCATAGTCCAATGTAATGAAGGGTCTGTTGTCATGTTTTATTCTATCCTGGGCTACCTGGGTCTCTTGGCCATTGCCAGTTTCATAGTGGCATTTCAAGTCCGCAATTTACCAAAGGGTTTCAATGAAACCAAATTTATAACATTCAGCATGTTGATTTTTTGTAGTGTGTGGGCATCTTTTGTTCCAACTCACCTGAGTTCTAAAGGCAAAGGCATGGTGGCAGTGGAAATCTTCTCCATTGTGTTCTCCAGTGCTGGGATACTAGGTTTCATCTTTGCTCCCAAATGCTACATTATTGTGCTGAGGCCTGATTTGAACAGCAGGGAGCTGCTTATCCAGAGGAATCGGTAATGCATCTATTTTTCCATGCTCATTATTTTGTTGTGGTATGTTCTGATCATGGTTTTTAATGTTACCATAACATAAAGAACCTCATCACAGAGGGCTAAAATCAGCGGTGTACGCCAGTTTAGCCCAGGTCACCCACAAAGTTTGCTGGCTCCCATTAAATGACATCAGCAGGGCTCCATGGGTAAAGTAGGGCGGAACCAGTGCATACCACCACCATAGCAACACAGGAAGCTTCCCACGTTGCCAATGGAATCCATGGGGGGAAACTGTGCTACCAACACTTCCCCCCCATGGGATTGCCCTTTACTGGAGCCAGGCAATGCAGGGCATGGGGCGCTGGGTTCTCCATGCCTCCCGATGATGCACAGTGACTCTTGCTCCTTACAAACTTCTACACCAGGACTGCAAAAGGCAAGGCTGCAAGAGCTTTTGCACATCCAACCACAACTCCCTCTTAAATTGCTAAGCCCATTTGTTGTTTTCCTTATCCCTCCTTGAAACATTGTGCATTTCCCCCCATTTTTGACAAGTGATTCAATTGTTCTGGTTTAATTATTGGAGTATCAAAGGAAAATGTTCCACATCTGAAACGCCTTCCAACCATTGTACATCTTTTTGTTGTCCCTCTTCATTGCATCGCTTGGATCTGTGTTAAGGTACAGTTCCTCTCAAACACACAGTTTTGTCTTCTGAACAATGACCACACATATATTGCAACATAAACATGCCACATAAAATGGGATGGATTAGGGGTGGAAACCATAGACCACCTGTTACAATGCAGTCTGAGCCCTGTCACATGTACAATGGAGGATCTTATAGCAGAGGCACTCCAAGTGACCAGCTACTGGTCAAAGACTGGACAATTTGGAAAGTGATGAACAGACTGTGTTCTGGCACCATGAGATGCAGAGCCAACCTTAAGAAATGGGGCCACAAAGTGGAGTCCACAACATGTGAGTGTGGAGAAGAACAAACCTCAGACCACCTATTACAGTGCACATGCACAATTGAGGACCTTCATACAGCAACACCAGAGGTACTCCAAGTGGCCAGCTACTGGTCAAAGGACATTTCGTATAATGCCAAGTTTGTAAAACTTTTTTTTTAAAAAAAATACAGTACATTTGTACTTCGGTTCACATCTGATTTGATTTGATTTTTTAAAATAAAAAAACCCATCTTTTCTGCATTATAAAAATAAATGACAAGAAACCTGTTACTTGGTGTAGACATTTCAGTTTAATATAAACATTGCACAACAGAAGACATTATATGGGAGCATTTTTCAAGGTGGTCTAAGCAGGAATTTGGGTATTGACATTTTAACATTGTTTTAAGGGGATTGAAGATCATTTTACAGAATTGCCATGATGTATACTGATTGCCCCAGAAACCACTGAATATTCAAAATCCAGAGTGCATGCAAAATTACCCACATATAAAGGGCACATTTCAAAATAGTATGAAGTGAGAGTTGTGTATCTAATATGTATGAATATGTTCCATGCGGAATATGTTCCAAGGATTCCTGAAACCATAGATAATAGTGAACTGTATATTTCAACTTTACTTGGGCCAGACACATGCATACAATCACACGAGAAGACCTAGGATGAATCTGTAGAAGTGCAGTTTAGTACAGCTTTAATTGCCACGACTCAATGCTATGGAGTCATGAAATTTGTATTTTGGGGAGGGCACCAGCAATCTTTGGTAGAGAAGGCTAAAGACTTTGTGACATTACAGCTCCCACGATTCCATAGCACTAAACAATAGCAGTTAGTAGTGTCAAACTTAGCCCATAGAGGTGCCTACAAACTCTTCCAATGAGTTTTTTAAAGCTTGGGTAATTGAAACCGTACAGAATATGTGCATAAGGGGTTCATACTGTATTTGACACACAAAGTGCCAGGTTGGTTTTCTCCCCTCTCTCAGGCAGCTGATTCATAACATGGTGGGGTGTGAGGCAAACTATCAGGAAAGTTAGATAGATAATAGATAGATAGACAGACAGACAGACAGACAGACAGATAGATGATAGATAGATTTTTTTACACATGCGTTCCTTTTTTACCTGCACCTGAGGCAGACAACTACCACTGCCCCATCTTTTGTATGCCTCAGCACATTATAGACTAAGGTATAATAATGACATGGATTAGAATTTTAAAAAATTGAAGTCTAACAGCTGGTTTTCTTTTGGCCATTTCTTACTAGTGTAAACTATTGTTGACTAGTAAATCAACACATAGATAAATAAGTTAAATCCATTTGGTGCAATGGATCTATTTTGGTTGAGATTAATTGACAGATTTAAATCTCATAAATTTCTTCCTACTGTTTATTTCAGCCCTTGACAAAATGATTTAGAGTCCAAGGACCTCATCAGATGGGCAGGGGTAAAGAAAGGGACAGGAGGAAGCTGTGGGAAGCTGTGGGATGACAGGGGGAACCGTCAGGCTCTGTTCCATCTTGCTGCGGTCTGTGTTTTGTCTTTCCATGTTGTTTGCCGCTGCAAATGGATCCCAAAGTGCACCCAACTCTTCCAGGAGCACTTTGGGCTCCATTTCCTCTCCACTCCCGAAATGGAGTGCCATGGAGTCCCATCTGTTGTTGCCCTGCATTTCATGATGGACTCCATGGGACTCTGTTCTGACAGCAGAGAGAAGCGGGGGGAAACGCTTTCCCTCTGCATCTGGTGAGGTTGCAAGATGCCATTCAGAAAAGCAGCACTGACAAACATAATTGTGATAATGGGTCACACACACTTTGTATATGTGCAAGAGGTCCAATAGTCCTGAATTGCTTATGGCCCTCCCACTTGGAATCCTGCTACTGTAAATGTTTAAGGGCGTTACCCTTCCAGCTGTGACCCAAACAGAATTGAATTGTAATTTGCACTTTCCCTAGGCCCTATCTGAGAACGATTGCAGATTTCCTGATGCCTCCGCACTCAGCACCTAACCCTTCATCTGTTATACTGTTTTAAAAATGTGCACTTGTGATTGTAACTGGTTTTTTTCTGATGCTGTTGTTGATTTTAAATTTGTTTTTATTTTATTTTATTGTGTATGTTTTTACTTTGTATTGCCGGGCTTCTCCCCTTGTAAGCTGCCCTGAGACCCTTCGGGGAGATGGTGGTGGGGTATAAAAATAAAGTTGTTGTTATTGTTGTTATGTTTATACTTGAAGGGCAAACTTGATTCTGAAATTTTACTACCAGTTTTGACACTAGGTATTAATTGCATACAATAATTAATAAAGTCATTATCACAATATGGATTCTTTTTTCTTCTTTTTTGTGTGTTCCTTTTGCTCAATTTGGTTTAAAAATCCAACCTGATATAGTGGTTTGGATCCCAGATTAGGAAACTGTGAGATAAAAGTATGAATTTCTGCTCAGCCAAGAAAACTAATTGAATGACCTTGTTCAGTTCAAACTATCTTAGCCTTAGGACCTCATCATACTAAAGCATGGCTCCACTTTAAATCAAGTTTCTGCTTCCTGCAGAATTTTGGGGCTTGTAGTTTAGGGAGGAACCTTTAAAGAGCTCAGCCAGACAGGTCTGGGCCTTACTAAACTACAAGCCCCTGAATTCTGCAGGAGGCAGAAATCAGATCCATGCTCTAGTCTAGAGGAATGCAAGGTAAACTTTCTTGGAACAAATTTTGTTAAGGAAGTCCTATGTTGGCATCACCATAAAAACAAGTAGAATTAGAGGTGTATAACAACAATCATACCCAATGTGATTTAGTTGTCTGGGCATTAGACTATGACTCTGGAGTTCAATTCCCTGCTTGAATATAGAAAACTATATATCATAGTGGTTCTCAACCTGTGGGCCCCCAGATGTTTTGGCTGCCAACTCCCAGAAATCCCAACAGCTGGTAAACTAGCTGGGATTTCTGGGATTTGTAGGCCAAAACACCTGGAGACCCACAGGTTGAGAACCACTGATCTAGGATGAGTCACACGTGCTCAACCCAGCCCAAGAAAATCCTGCAATAGGTTTACTAACATGAAGGTACATAACAATAACAAAATAGCAACAAGCATAAGTTTGTTACCCCTGTCTTTTCTTGCTATTTATTGTTTTTTTGCCCCACCTCTCATTAATTCCACAGCCCAACCCTCCCTACCCCCTAACCCCCCCCCCCAAACACCCCCTTTTCTTGGTGTTTTGGTTTTTAGGCCTGTCCCTGGGGTTGTTTGGGTCACTGATTCCGAAAATTGAATTTGATAGATTGAATCAGCTCTAGTTTCTTAGATATGGTTATCATGACTTTCTATGGGTGAGCAAATGGCAACTGGTATGTGGCATATGTTCTGTTTCTCAAAAACTAGAAGTGATATGTGAAAACTGGTGCCATTTATGGCATCAACAAGTCAAATATACCCAGAAACAGGTTGAACATTTGGGGCACTAACATATGTGTTGGCCAGTGTCATGTACACATTTCTCCTATATTATATTGACCTAAAATAAAACAGCATGATTTGGACGGGGAGGGCATATTTCATTACTGTGTTTCATCACAAAACATGTCAAGTGGTGAGAGAAGATAGGGCTTTACTGGATAGATTGAGAGAGTAGTTAAACTCAACGCATGCTATATAGACATACTTCAACTTAATTTCTACTGAAATACCCAAATTTCACGTTAAAGGGCCCTCCTGCACAGCCATGTAACACAGAATATCAAGGTAGAAAATCCCATAATATCTGCTTTGGACTGGGTTATCTGAGTCCACCCTGCCATATATTCCAGTTCAAAGCGGAAATATGGGATTTTATTCAGTGTGTGAAGGGTCCAAAGTCATCGATCTCATCCTAGAAGGTGAATGCATTAAAATAAGAGGGCAACAGGCAGATTCCTTAATTCTTTCCTCTTATAAGGTGATCCCTGGTGTTCAGATCAGGCCTCAATGCAATGATGTAGCATTTAGGGGCAAAGATGAACCCCAATAAGGCAGCGCTGGAGAACAAGATGGAGAAGATCTCCACAGCCACCATCTCTTTCCCTTTAGTGCTCAAGTAAGTGGGGACAAAGCATATCCACACACTGCAGAAAACCAACATGCTGAATGTAATAAACTTGGCTTCATTGAAAGTATCTGGTAATTTGCGGACCTGAAAGGCCAAAATGAAGCT
Source organism: Anolis apletophallus (assembly GCA_030556195.1). Lineage (NCBI taxonomy): Eukaryota > Metazoa > Chordata > Lepidosauria > Squamata > Anolidae > Anolis > Anolis apletophallus. Next base: position 142,137,187 of record JARBWK010000008.1, on the reverse strand, counting down.
GGCCATGGCCAAGAGGCCAATGTAGCCGAGGACACAGTAAAACATGATGACAGAGCCTTCATTACATTGAATAATGATTTCCTCAGGTATTGACTTCATATCGACATCTGGGAAGGGTGGGGAGGATGCCAACCACACCAGGCAAATGCAGGTTTGAAGAAGGGAGCATGGAAAAATAATGAAGTGGACCAGCCTGTTCCCTACCCACTTCATCATTCTTGATCCAGGCTTCGTAGCAAGGAACGCTAGAGAAACAATGGTAGTTTTGGCCAGAATACAAGAAATAGCCACAGAGAAAGTGAGACCAAAAATGGATTGTCGTAAAAGGCAAGTGACTTCTCGTGGTTCACCAAGAAATAGGAGAGAAGAGAGAAAGCAGAGCATGAGGGAGGCGAGAAGAATATAGGTGAGATTTCGGTTGTTAGCTTTGACTAATGGGGTGTCTTTATGCTTGATAAATACTCCTAGCACATACGCTGAGACGAGGGCAAAAGAAGCAGCAATCACAGCTAAACTGGTCCCTAAGGGGTCTCCATAAGACAAGAAACTTATGCTTTTTGGGATACACGTGCTTCTGTCGTTGCTTGGATAGTGGTCCTCTGGACATCTGAAACAGTCATCCATATCTGAAAAATAGGAAGAGATTTCATTTCAGTATCTATTCATATATTACTGTAGAACCAAGTAAGCAAAGTTGAATTTAAATGAGTCCCTCCGAGGAGATAGGGCGGAATATAAATAAAGTATTATTTATTTATTTATTTCCTCCTAGAAAAGCCAATTGAGTATGCCACAATGGGTTAAGCCCTTATGCCAGCAGGACTGCTGACCGAAAGGTCGGCAGTTTGAATCCGGAGAGCGGGGTGAGCTCTCTCTGTTAGCTCCAGCTTCTCATGTGGTGACAGGAGAGAAGCCTCCTACAGGATGGCAAAACTGGGTTGTTGTAGGTTTTTCGGGCTGTATGGCCATGTTCTAGAAGCATTCTTTCCTGATGTTTCACCTTCATCTATGGCAGGCATCCTCACAGGTTGTGAGGTCTGTTGGAAACTAGGGAAATTGAGTTTATATATCTGTGGAAACTCACGGGTGGGAGAAAGAGCTCTTGTCTGTTGGAGCTAGTTGTGAATACAGTCTGAAAAACCTACAACAACCCAGTGATTCTGGCCATGAAAGTCTTCGACAATACAGGATGGTAAAACATCCGGGCATCCCCTTGGGCAACATCCTTGCAGATGGCCAATTCTCTCACACCAGAAGCAACTTGCAGTTTCTCAAGTTGCTCCTGACACAGAAAAAAATTACGAAGTTTTTTTTCCATTTCAGGAGTGACTTGAGAAACTGCAAGTCAGGTTGCTGTGCATTTTTCGGACTGTATGGCCATGTTCCAGAAGCATTCTCTCCTGACATTTCGCCTGCATCTATGGCAGGCAGCCTCAGACGTTGTGAGGTCATACAGCCTGAAAAACTTACAGCGACCCAGTCGTTCTGGCCATGAAAGCCTTCAACAATAAACTGCAAGTTGTTTTTGGTGTGATAGAATTGGCCGTCTGCAAGGCTGTTGCCCAGGGGATACCCGGATGTTTGATGTTTTACCATCCTTGTGGGAGGCTTTTCTCAAGTCGCCACATGGGGAGCCAGAGCTGACAGGGGGAGCTCAACCTGCTCTTCCCAGATTTGAACCTCTGACTTGTCGGTCTTCAGTCCTGCCGGCATAGGCGTTTGACCCTTTGCGCCACTGGGGGCTACTGAATTAAAAGTTAAACATGGAAAGTAGAGACAACTGTCATCAAAAAATCACAAATATCATGCTTTAGTTTTCCCACACATGTATTTATTATGTATTGATTGTGAATATTTAAAAATGTAAATATTACTAGTTGTATTTACGTCAATGGTTTATGGGTGCTCCTTCTTACTTTATCATTCTATAACTCCATGAAAATACACTGCATGACCTCATTAACCAACCATACTTATTTTCTATGAGAATATTATGATCTTTGGCAGCATTGTCTAAGTTTAAGAATAAAGAGGCAATGCGATGGGCAGTCAAACATAAATCAATATTGTATTATAAACATCAGCATTATGATACACAAGTATCCAAATATCAACAAATAATATGGTGCAATCCTCTCACTTTAAAGGAAATCAACGGCCGTTGCATGCAAGCATCCCCTTATGTATATCAAAACAAAATACAAACAGGCAATACTGGGACTTCCCAGCAATATCGTCAGTAGTGCTTCAGGACACTAGATAGGTCCTCACAATAAAAATAAAGATAAGCAAGCCCCCCGTGTGACTTGTGGCTGAAAAGCCTTCAACCCGGAACTCCGGGCAAGAGCGCAACAAACAGGGTCGGGCGGGACGTGTCTCCGCCCCTCCCAAAGGTGGGGGCCGGAGTGCGGTTTACTGTAAACAAGGATGCTCGTGAGCGTTGCAAACGGCCTGGCAAATGCAGCGTAGAGAGGTTCCCTAGGAGATAATGGTTCCAAGGTGGAGGAGGTGTGTCGTCGACGGGATGAAGTACCGAGATCTTTCCCCGCTTCGGGTCCTTCCTCAGGACGATCCACACCCGGGAATATACACAACTGTACATAAAATAAACACAATATAATACTTCTAAAGGAGCATAGGTGGGTCGATGGGCAGGGTAGGAAAGGATAAGCTTACCAAATGTTGTTTTCAAGTCCCCTTAATGGGAGAGAGAGCTGATGCGGTGAAGGAAAATAAAGGGCCAAATGGCGCAGTGACCGAAGATCCGGTCCAGGCTAAAGCCTCCCTGGAGGCTATATCCTAACAGGTAGATGGGATACAGCTGGAGCCCCAGCGGGTGGGTCTGAGTGCAGTAGTTTAGTTCAATAGAGCATTTAAACTGACAGGCTCATTTAATCCAAAAGGTTGCTCACAGGCACATTGTATAATATGTTTCAATTCAGTTTTGAGTAAGGTGGATTGTAGGTCCATGTGGGGTTGCGTCTCCACTTTTTCTAATCCAACGAACTTAATATCCGGAATGGATTTGTGAACTTCTTTGAAGTGTTTATATAAGTATACGTCTTCATTGCCAGAGAGGATTTTCAGTCTGTGTTCCTAATCCTCGCCTCAGCTGGCGTTTTGGTAACCCCACATAAAGGAGGGGGCACGAGCAAAAAGGAGGTACACACATTTTTCTGTGGCACATGTGCAGAACTGATGGAGTTTAATGGTCTTGGGTGTGCCAGGGATTTGGATCTGCTTCAATGGGCTCACAAAGTCGCAACAAATGCAATATCCACACTTAAAAGTTCCAGCTTGAAAGCTGCTGGTGGTCTTCCTCCTGGCCCCAAATCTGAGTGGGTGAGCCAGTCTCCAATGTTGGTGGTACGTTTAAATGCTGGCATCGGGGGTTTATCCAATCCTGCAACATCGGCCACAAGGGGCCAATGACGTTTGACCACATTGAGTATTTGTTTGCTTTGAGGAGTGAATTTAAGCGGCCAGATAAGCCTGTCTTGTGTGGTTTTTGTTTTATATTTGAGGAGATCCTCTCGTGGTGTAGCATCAGCTTTGTGTTTGGCACGGGTTATCAGGTCGAGGGATAACCTCTCTTCCTGAAGTTCTCCATCAGAACAGTGGCTTGTGTCTCGTAGTCCCTACTGGAAGTGGAATTCCGTTTATCCGGATAAGTTGTGAATATGGAAGATTATTCTTCAATGGTGATGGATGAAAGCTTCCATAGTGCAAAAAGAGAATTCTTTGCAATGGGTTTCGTGAATGGTTTCACTCCCAAGCCATCCTTGCATTTAAAGATGGTTATATCCAGGAAATTCACTTCCACATTGTTATAAACGGTGGTAAATTTAATGTTGGGGTGCCAAGAGTCCAGCCAATGGTCACAATCATTGTGACGGGTGTCCGGTTTGAGTAGGAGCAGGACGTCATCTATGTACCTCCACCAATATAGGACACTGGTGGCAGTTGTTCCGGATGCCGCCTGGGAATGAAGAAAACGATCCTCTAGTGATCTCACGAATAGGTTCGCGATGGTGGGTGCGGCCGGGGACCCCATGGCCACGCCCCCTTTCTGGATATAGAATTGTTGTTCGAATCTGAAATAGTTGTATTCTGTGATACAGTCATATAAGTCGAGAAGGAAGCCGGTGGGAGGTGTGAGGGGTCTTGGTCTACTGTTGAGAGTACTCTCAATAATAACTCTGGATTCCTCCAGTGGAATATTTGTGTAGAGCGAGGTGATGTCTGAAGTCGCCAAAATGGTGCCCACAGGAAGTTTGATGTGTTCTATTTTTGAAATTAAGTCCGTCGTGTCTTTAATATAGGAGGGCATGGATTGCACAAAAGGTTGCAGAATACTATCGAGGTATTTGGCTACTGGTTCCAAAATACTCTCCCTTGCCGAGACGATGGGTCTGCCCGGTACGGGAAAGGAGTCCTTGTGGGTCTTCGGCAGGTGGTAGAATACCGGTACCCTAGGGTTCTCCTTAATGAGGTATTTACTTAGTTTTGGGTCGATGTATCCCATGCTCTCACCGTAGTGTACGATGCTGGAGATATTTTTCAAAAATTTCTGTGTGGGGTCAGAGTTCACCTTCTCATAGAACCTCTCATCCTGGAGTTGTCTCCGCTTCAATTCTGTAGTCAGAGGTATTTTGAAGGACTATTCCTCCACCTTTGTCTGCCTTCTTGATAACAATAGTGCTGTTGTTCCCAAGTTCTTTAAGAGCTGTCGAGTCTTGCAGGGAAAGATTCCTGTGATGGTTTTTGAAGTTGATCTTCTTGGTTTCTCTCAAGACCACATTCTCGAACGCTCTCACACTGGTAGATGGATTGGGTGGTACGAATTTGCTTTTGATATAAAAGGAGGGTAAATTGTCCTTGGTAGTTTTATCTTTGAAGAAATCCCTAAGTCGAAGGTTACGAAAAGGGTGGCTAAGTCTTGTCGGAGGTCCAGTTGGCTGTAGTTGGGAGTCATCACATAAGAAAGGCCTTTGTTGATTGTCTTTTCCAAATGAGGAGACAACTGAACATCAGAAAAATTCACTATCATGTTGTCTTTTTGGTGCCGGGACCCTTGGGAAAACCCTGTTTGTAGAACCCAGCTTGAGGTCTATTGCGTTTGGGGTACTGTTTCGTTTGGGGTTGGGAGGTACTGGAGGAATCGGATTGGGCGTTCGTGTCCTCTCCAGAGGAGTGTGATGTTCCTGAATCCCTCCAAATTTTACCCCTCTCCGTCCCTTTCTCTGATGGGTTTTTTTGAACCAGGTGTATACCCTGTTTCTCCTGTAGTCTTCTCGGTCCCTGTTGAGCTTCTTTAATTTATCCGCTCTAATCTCCTGATGGAGTTTTTCACACTCTTCGGCTATCTCTTGAGTGTGCGTGGGTTGGATACTACCGGCTAGGTCCTGTTTCATCGTATCAATCTCGGTCACCAGTTCATCCACCTCTTTATTGGTTCTTTGAAGTAATAAGAAAAGTAAATCTTTTGAACAGTTGTTCGTAATATCATACCAGTCCTTCAAGAGAGCACTGTCCTCCTTATATGTACCAGGTGATAGGGAATCCTGAGTCCCCTAGGTATCATGTCACTTCTAATATAATCAGCCAGTGCTGAGGCGTTGAGCTTGACGCGTGTCAGTCGTAATTCTTTAGCTTTGAGGTCAGCTAATGTTTGTGAAGTAGGGTCCGCTGTGGCTGCTGACGTGCCCTCTCCTGGGTCAAGGGACCAGTCCCTCAGGATGTCATGTCTGTCTGCCTGGGCAAATCTCGGGCCACTGTTAGAGTGCTCCATATCCCTGCTGGCCAGTAAAACTGGGTTAAACAATAGCTAAATACGTGTACAATACAGTCGAACCCCCTATCAATCAGTAAATATAAGAATAAAGAGGCAATGCGATGGGCAGTCAAACATAAATCAATATTGTATTATAAACATCAGCATTATGATACACAAGAAACCAAATATCAACAAATAATATGGTGCAATCCTCTCACTTTAAAGGAAATCAACGGCCGTTGCATGCAAGCATCCCCTTATGTATATCAAAACAAAATACAAACAGGCAATACTGGGACTTCCCAGCAATATCGTCAGTAGTGCTTCAGGACACTAGATAGGTCCTCACAATAAAAATAAAGATAAGCAAGCCCCCCGTGTGACTTGTGGCTGAAAAGCCTTCAACCCGGAACTCCGGGCAAGAGCGCAACAAACAGGCGCGTCGGGCGGGACGTGTCTCCGCCCTCCCAAAGGTGGGGGCCGGAGTGCGGTTTACTGTAAACAAGGATGCTCGTGAGCGTTGCAAACGGCCTGGCAAATGCAGCGTAGAGAGGTTCCCAAGTAGATAATAGTTCCAAGGTGGAGGAGGTGTGTCGTCGACGGGATGAAGTACCGAGATCTTTCCCGTTTCGGGTCCTTCCTCAGGACGATCCACACCCGGGAATATACACAACTGTACATAAAATAAACACAATATAATACCTCTAAAGGAGCATAGGTGGGTCGATGGGCAGGGTAGGAAAGGATAAGCTTACCAAATGTTGTTTTCAAGTCCCCCCAATGGGAGAGAGCCGCTGATGCGGTGAAGGAAAATAAAGGGCCAAATGGCGCAGTGACCGAAGATCCGGTCCAGGCTAAAGCCTCCCTGGAGGCTCTATCCTAACAGGTAGATGGGATACAGCTGGAGCCCCAGCGGTGGGTCTGAGTGCAGTAGTTTAGTTCAATAGAGCATTTAAACTGACAGGCTCATTTAATCCAAAAGGTTGCTCACAGGCACATTGTATAATATGTTTCAATTCAATTCACACCAGACAGGCTTATCTGGCCGCTTAAATTCACTCCTCAAAGCAAACAAATACTCAATGTGGTCAAACGTCATTGGCCCCTTGTGGCCGATGTTGCAGGATTGGATAAACCCCCGATGCCAGCATTTAAACGTACCACCAACATTGGAGACTGGCTCACCCACTCAGATTTGGGGGCCAGGAGGAAGACCACCAGCAGCTTTCAAGCTGGAACTTTTAAGTGTGGACATTGCATTTGTTGCGACTTTGTGAGCCCATTGAAGCAGATCCAAATCCCTGGCACACCCAAGACCATTAAACTCCATCAGTTCTGCACATGTGCCACAGAAAAATGTGTGTACCTTCTTTTTTGCTCGTGCCCCCTCCTTTATGTGGGGGTTACCAAACGCCAGCTGAGGGCGAGGATTAGGGAACACAGACTGAAAATCCTCTCTGGCAATGAAGACGTATACTTATATAAACACTTCAAAGAAGTTCACAAATCCATTCCGGATTTTAAGTTCGTTGGATTAGAAAAAGTGGAGACGCAACCCCACATGGACCTACAATCCACCTTACTCAAAACTGAATTGAAACATATTATACAATGTACCTGTGAGCAACCTTTTGGATTAAATGAGCCTGTCAGTTTAAATGCTCTATTGAACTAAACTACTGCACTCAGACCCACCCGCTGGGGCTCCAGCTGTATCCCATCTACCTGTTAGGATATAGCCTCCAGGGAGGCTTTAGCCTGGACCGGATCTTCGGTCACTGCGCCATTTGGCCCTTTATTTTCCTTCACCGCATCAGCGGCTCTCTCCCATTGGGGGGACTTGAAAACAACATTTGGTAAGCTTATCCTTTCCTACCCTGCCCATCGACCCACCTATGCTCCTTTAGAGGTATTATATTGTGTTTATTTTATGTACAGTTGTGTATATTCCCGGGTGTGGATCGTCCTGAGGAAGGACCCGAAACGGGAAAGATCTCGGTACTTCATCCCGTCGACGACACACCTCCTCCACCTTGGAACTATTATCTACTTGGGAACCTCTCTACGCTGCATTTGCCAGGCCGTTTGCAACGCTCACGAGCATCCTTGTTTACAGTAAACCGCACTCCGGCCCCCACCTTTGGGAGGGCGGAGACACGTCCCGCCCGACGCGCCTGTTTGTTGCGCTCTTGCCCGGAGTTCCGGGTTGAAGGCTTTTCAGCCACAAGTCACACGGGGGGCTTGCTTATCTTTATTTTTATTGTGAGGACCTATCTAGTGTCCTGAAGCACTACTGACGATATTGCTGGGAAGTCCCAGTATTGCCTGTTTGTATTTTGTTTTGATATACATAAGGGGATGCTTGCATGCAACGGCCGTTGATTTCCTTTAAAGTGAGAGGATTGCACCATATTATTTGTTGATATTTGGATACTTGTGTATCATAATGCTGATGTTTATAATACAATATTGATTTATGTTTGACTGCCCATCGCATTGCCTCTTTATTCTTATATTTACTGATTGATAGGGGGTTCGACTGTATTGTACACGTATTTAGCTAGCATTGTCTAAGTTACTTTATACCATTTATATTTAGGATATTAACAAGTATTCATGGTTTAGAAATTTCTTCAGGGTAACTCTGGTCATTTCTGCTGTCTGTCATGTAAATGACATGAATTTTCATTCTAATTTTGTGCAAAATAAATTTTTATGCATTTTTGTACAAAGGAATGTTCTCCAATGAAGTATCAAGATATGAATAGGTCTCAGAAATTGTGCAGAAACCACAATTTTCTGTCGAATGAGGACAAACTTACATTTTGATGTCCATCTACTGCTAACTCCTACAGTGAAACTGTGCAACGACCACACTGTTGTCAATCAATTTGCCAGTTTTGAGACAAAATGGACAAACTATCGCTATTGCATAATAAGGTAAAGCCAAAGAAAAAGCTAATTTGTCTTGATATCCATTCAAATGTCCATCTTGATTCAGAAAAAAATGAAATGCAAAGATACAGAATAGGGGACGCCTGGCTTGACAGCAGTACGTGTGAAAAAGATCTTGGGAGTCCTCATGGACAACAAGTTAAACATGAGCCAACAATGTCCTGAGGAAGCAAAAAAAACCCCAATAGGTTTTTGGCCTGCATAAATAGGAGACTAGTGTCTAAATACAGGGAAGTCATGCTACCCCTCTATTCTGCCTTGGTCAGTCCACACCTGGAATCACACTGTGTCCTATTCTGGGCACCACTATTGAAGGGAGATGTTGACAAGCTGGAATGTGTCCATAGGAAAGCCACTAAAATGATCAAGGGTCTGGAGAACAAGCCCTACGAGGAGTGGCTTAAAGAGCTGGGCATGTTTAGCCTGAAGAAGAGAAGGCTGAGAGGAGACATGATGAGGGCCATGTATAAATATGTGAGAAGTCACAGGGGGAGGGAACAAGCTTGCTTTCTGCTGCTCTGGAGACTAGGACGTAATGAAACAATGGCTTTAAAATTCAGAAAAAGAGATTCCACCTGAATCTCCTTCCTGGCTGTGAGAGCTGTTCAGCAGTGGAACTCTCTTCCCCAGGGTGTGGTGAAGGCTCCTTCTTTGGAGTCTTTTAAACAGAGGCTTGGTGGCCATCTGTCAGGGCTGCTTTGAATGCAATTTTCCTGTTTCTTGGTAGAATGGGGTTGAACTGATGGCCCACGAGGTCTCTTAAAACTCAGTGATTCTATGATTCTATATGGCAATGCCAGAATGAACAATAATCATCTATTCATATTACCATTTTGTTTTTAAAGAAATGTATGTCCTGGAATAATTCAATATGCCCAGGCTTACATGCCTCCTATGAAAATAGTAACTAAAATTAATTTAAATTACTGTATTTTCTAGCGTATAAGACTACTTTTTAACCCAGGAAAATCTTTTCAAAAATCGGGGCTTGTCTTATACGCTGGGTGTCATCTTAGAGGGTGGGTGCTGAAACTTCTGAGCCAGACTGGAGAATCTGCAATCGCTGTATATAGTTGGGGGAGCTCAAAAACAGCTGCAGCTACATCCCTGCTGTATGCAGTGACCGTATAAAAACAGCAAGGGCGGTGCTGTAGAAGAAAATCCACTCACCAGGATTTGTGAAAAGAAGTGATTTAACGTGGTCTCGATGACGAGGTGAGGGGGCGCCTCACTGGAAAGGTGTAAGTGAAGGGAAGAGCAAGCTGTAGGTGTCTGGGACACCTGGGGTATGGAAAAAAGAGACAGAGCAGTGCTGTGCCCAGACCTTCGTCTGACCTGCCCTTGTATCCTATTACCATACCTCCTTCTCTGCCACTCAGATCTCGCTCCTGAGGACTGCAGTGAAGCAGCGCAGGCATGCATGTGCAAGATCTGAAAGGCGGAGAAGGAAGTACGGTAATAGGAAAATAACAATATTGAAATCAAATCTGATTTTTTAAATAATTTTTATTTGGTGTGCATTGGAAGAGGGGTAGTCTTATATTTATTTATTTATTTATTTATTTATTTATTTATTTGGATTTATCAGTCGCCACTCCCATTCAGCTCGGGGCGACTCACAACAGCAAAATCACGACATAAACAGAATAAAACACTACATGGCAATAAAATACACAATAAAATACAAGATTTTAGCAGCCAAATGCCTGTTGGAACAGAAGTGTTTTGCAGGCCTTCCGAAATGCCAGCAGGCCTATATGGTGAGTATACCCCAAACTCTATATTTTAACTGGAAAAGTTGGGGGTCGTCTTATATGCCCGGTCCTCTTATATGCCGTAAAATATGATAACCCTCTAATATGACAAAATGGTGCTTGCTATACCCTACCTGTTGAATTAGAAATCTCCCCATCTGGACATGGGATGCAATCATAGCAGCAGAAGGGTTCCTTTTTGTCTTCCTTGCTTTTTTTCTGACAACCGGGACGGCAGCGTTCATTACACAAAGAAAAGGGAGGCAGCTGTCCATAAATATGAGAGAAATTGCAGCGGAAGAATTTCAGAAATAAATCTAATATTTCTCAGCATATAAAGAACTTCACTATTGGAACATAGAAACAGTCATGGCTGAATCTGAATCCTACACAATAATCCTATCATGAATGTCCCCAGTTGGAAGACCAACAAATCCGAGATGCTGTTGGCTACATTTCAAGAGAATGAACTGGTGAAACACATTGGAGTATTCCTTACCTAAGAAAATCCTATGAAATGTATATGTGTTTTCTGATGGTCTTTGGTGACCCCTCTGAAACCCCCCTCACGAACCCCCCAGGGGTCATGACCCAGGTTGAGAAATGCTGAATTAACATGATGATGCTCAAGAAAGGAAGTTTGAATGACTCACCATACTAGTCCTCCACATTCCCTACCTGTTTAAATCCTGGATGCCACACCAACATATTTTCATCAAAGGTGACTTGTTCATCTTGAGGAGCACTCGGATCCACCTTTCCAACTTTCCTTCTCTGGAAGGAATTGTTTGGCAGTGTCTCCAAATTGATAATATCAAATATACCTCTTGTTTGCATCCTCTGCTCAAAGGATACACTTTCTCCGGCAGAGTTGTTAAATGAGACACTTTGAAGGAATGGATGGAGCTAATTAAAAGAGAGAAGGGGAAGAAAGGGAAATACAATTTCATGCTACATTTCAGAAGAGGCATACTTTAGGATTATAGTTTTGTGGTCCAAGGTGAAAGCAAGCAACTAAAATCCACAATATTATTTCATTGGCTTTTCACAAAATTTAAAATTGAAGCACTATATTGAAGAAAAAAATTCTGACGACGTTACCTGCCAAGCCTGAAGATTTTTCGGTTTGACTGCATTGCATTTCTTGCTTCTATGAGATGAACATTTCCCTCTTTTATAGTTGGATTGGGAAGAGCGCATAGCATGCAAAGCACGAGCCACACTGTGGACAGCATTGTAGATACTGTAGCTGTATCCAGTCATGCTCATTTCAAATTGAGGCATAAATATATCCTCAAGCTTCTCTTTCCCAGTACACTGACCCATGTCTTCTGTTTGCTCCCAAGGCTTTGGAAAGAAACAGTCAAATGCTTGTTCCCAGAAGACCTGAATAAATCTGTCTGCTTTGTTCCAGTGAGGGTTGATTGTCTTTAGAAATTCTCCGAAATTTGGAATATTCTCTGAGTGGATTGCAATAGCAATGGCACCATGGAAAACCTGAAGATCCCAACCCCTTAAGAGGCCGGTTAACATGAAATCTAGCTGAGCAGTCATGATCCACACCTTCTTAAAAAAAGACTTTTCATTTCCAAAACCTCCCAGAGTTAAGAGGAATCTTAGAGCTGCAATTGTCAAAGATTCTCCATAGACAATAGATACATTGATCTCATTGTTTAATTGCATAAAAATCTTGTAGCATATATCTACATGCTCTTCCATTTTATCCAAACGTGCCATATAGGGTAGCCAATGTGTAAAGGCTAAGCAGATCCCGTTCTCAGAAAGCAATGGCTCCAGACTCTGCAAGAAATGCTGCCCACTGTTATTATCAACAGCAAAGATCCCAACCCAAATCCATCCAAAATACCGAAGCAAGCGAATAATCCCAGTGTTCTGATGAGATTCTTTTGGGACCATGGAATAAAATGAAGAATACCGAGTGGTATTAAGCTCCTGAAGGTCAAATGAGCCATATATCAACTAAAATAAAATGCACATATATAGAAAAGGTATGTTAATAAAAGTGCTTTTATGTTCATCTATATCAGTGGTTCCCAACCTCTTTTTGACCAGGGACTACTTGACCAGAGACCACTTGTCCAAAGACCACTTGACCAGGGAATGCTCTCCAACATTAGTATCAAAAGGGTTACAAAACAGTTTTTGGTCAACTTTAGATTGGGTTTGATTATTTGGGGTGCTGATTCAGAACATTGCATTGGATAGACCACATCAGCCCTAGTTTTTGATACAGAACATATGCCAACTAGGAGTCATCATCTGCTCACCCACAGAAAACCATATTTAATAAGCTTCGGCATTATAAGAGGATTTCGAAAGACCCGTTACTCTCATTGCAATGGTGTAGTCACAGTGAGGCCGCGGACTACAGGTGATCCAGGGACCACAGGTTGGGAACCACTGATTTATTTCAATAACCATTTGGGAAGGAAAAGTTATAAGTGGTCAGCAATAAAGTCTGGGACTATTCTGAGTGCCAGCCATTTCTACCCTTCTCTTTGTACAAATGTTGACCTACTGAATAAAAATAAGCAGATATTTCATGATCGGAACCTACCTGTGGAATCTTGTAGAAACCTAAGACTTTTGCCAGATGAGAAGAGGTGGCAGCGCCAAGCCCTCCAATGACAGCTACCAAGTTTCTCTGTTTATCACACTTATAATTGGGAGAGAATTGGTGGGATTTGAAGAGCAGATCCAGAGTGCTCCGATAGGTCATTATTGCATCATAATAGCTATCACAGATATGAAACCCCAGAGTAACATTAGGCAAGATCTGTGGATCTTGATTGATCTCATGCACAGCAAAGGCCAAGGCAAGCACGTGCTGGTAATATTTTGTCGACATGCTGCAAAGCAAGTCAAAAGAAAATTCTACAAGTTAGAAAATATGCCAATCATAAGACTATTAATGTTCGACTTAAACAATGAATAAGATATGATTGCTGGCACTTCTGAACTGTTAAATCTTTTACTCCATTCAGTTTATGTTGTAGCAGAACAACAAAAGTTTTAGTATTCTGACGCAAGGATCATGGCTCTTGGAAATGTACACTTGCTTGAGCTTCAAGGCAGTGGTGAAGATTATTGGAATGCTATTCTGTTTTTGCTTTAGGATTTTTGTGGTGAGAGGGCAATAATATTAAAGGAAAAAAGTGGAAAACTAAAATGAAAAGTGTTCAGTTGTCCTTCTTCCTTACTGCACTGGTAAAGCAGTGACAAAACCTTGCATTGCTTTCCATTGCTTAGTTATATCGCCCTCTAATCTTTGATTTTAGAAATTTTCAGTTTGAGTGATCCACTGCCCAATAGCTCTATTTAAATTGACATAGTTGGATCCATCTTGACTTATGTAGAAGATATTATCTGCACATCACACACCATTGTACATTATAACTAACTGGCACAAAATTCAGTAATATTTTCCATCTTGGTAGTGCTGTTCCCTGATTGTTATCCAGAAACAGTAACACCCTGCTAAACATGATCCACTAAAACTGTCTATCTGTGGAATCAACACTGATTTTAGACAACTTTTTGGAAATCCTGCCTTTCATAATGCAACATATCTTAGCTGTTTGTACCTGAAAATGAGTAGCTGTCTTAGCACATTATATCTGTATTTGTTCTTTTTTTCTTCTTCAAAATACATTAAAATCTATGCATGTATGGCTCTTCTGTTCGTTCTTTGAAATTTAATTTTATTTCTGGGGTATTCTGCTATTTTTGTATTTGAAGCCTTTAAGATATAACAAATTTAGAAATTTGGAAAGAATTGTGTTGCTGTGAGTTTTCCGGGCTGTATGGCCATGTTCCAGAAGCATTCTTTCCTGATGTTTTGCTTGCATCTGTGGCAGGCATCCTCAGAGGTTGTGAGGTCTGTTGGAAACTAGGCAAGTAGGGTTTATATATCTGTGGAATGTCCAGGGTGGGAGAAAAAAACTCTTGTCTGTTTGAGGTAGGTATGAATGTTGCAATCAAATGCTAATCAAAGTGGCCAATTGCAACATTCACATTTGCCTCCAACAGACAAGAGTTCTTTCTCCCACCCTGGACATTCCACAGATATATGAACCCAATTTTCCTAGTTTCCAACAGACCTCATAACCTCTGAGGATTCCTGTCATGGATGCAGGCGAAACATCAGGACAGAATGCTTCTGGAACATGGCCATACAGCCCGGAAAACTCACAACAACCCAGTGATTCTGGCCATGTAAGCCTTCGACAATACATTGGAAATAATTGTTTCAAATATAGTAATTCTCCTTACAAGACAACAGATCCACTATTACCTAAGCAGAACAATGCCAAGGATATATTTCACAGCTTGTACAAGACACAATAAGCAGAAATCTACAATAAACATAGGTATGTTGTGATCACAATACTAATAATAATCTTTTGAAGAAGTAATGATATCCATTTTGAAGAGCTTCTGTTTCTTTATTGAGATCTTCTACAGGCTACAACAAATAATGAGACATCGGTTCCTTGCATTCACAGTATCAAATGGTAAATAAATCTTCCTTTTAGAAGAGAGTTTGTTGTGAACACAACATACTTAAGTTTATTGTAGATTTCTGCTTATTGTATCTTGTACAAGCTGTGAAATATACGCTTGGCATTGTTCTACTTTGGTAATAGTGGACCTGTTGTCTTGTTGGTCTTAGGGAATCAATTTCTTTTCAGTTGATAGTAATTCTCCCTCCCAGATTTCTCCCAATGGTTGTATGGCAAAGGTTTGTCCATATTGGACTTCCAGTAGATATGACACATAAATAAAATACAGCCTCTTTTCCCATCTCCATTTCCCTTCTCCATATTCAGATCGAAGCAACTCTATTGATAGTGCAAAGTTTATATTGATTCAAGAATGGGTAGCATTAGAGACATATGTAACATTAAAGAGGAGGTGATGCCTTTATTAGAGCAACCTCAACATTCACAACTGAGCAGCTAAAGGGAGAATGAGAGAGAAAGAGAATAAATAATGAATTCTTACTCTGGAGTTTCAAACCGATTTTGTGAAGGATTTTCTTTGAAAAGGGGCTCATAGAACACATAAAGAAGCTGAGAAGATATTCCACCAATAAGGAGATCACCTGGCTGGTACCAATCTTGTGGAAGAGGGAAGATGTCACTTGCAGGGCATTTCAGAGCATTTCCTTGGTCAATCGTGAGAAGTAACAGAAAGGTGAATATGAGTAACCACAGCATCCTGGCCACAAAAGCTTCTCGCTCTAAGTGCAGGCTCTTCAGTCTGTACCCATAGTAACTGCCTAAGCCAAAAGCGAATATCTTGCACTTTGCCTGCCTCTGCCCCTCTAGATAAAAATGCATTAATCGTGCATGACATCCAAAGAGAGAGAATTGCCCACCTTAAAGGCTACCTGAATTTTCAATATTGCAATTTGACTTTGGCCTGTCAGACAGAAAATTGGAAAATGTTAGAAATGCAATGGACAGAGCCCAGCCTCCCTCTTGTCCCTATTCCCCATTCTCACTGGATCAGGGGCTTATTTATAACCACTTGTAGGATTGCTTATTGACTGCTTTCTATTGTCTTTTGGAAATCCTTTTGCTACATGAGGTAGGTGAAATAATTATAGTGTTTAAAAAGTTTCCATAGGGAAAGAATCAGTTCTTCATAGCAGATGTCATGAGTAATTTTATTGGAAGCAAAACACATCAATTTCTTTTTTCTCTCTCCCTCCAGATGTGCCCATGATTCTCTCTTGTGTGTCAAAACAAGAAAGTTAGGATGGCACAGCATGGCACTCTATTGAGAAGGAAAAGTCAATGTGACTTTTATCAGTGGAATGGAACATGGCCCCTAAAATCTAAGAGTTGAGTGACCCCCCAGTGGCACAGTACGTTAAACCATGGAGTTGCTGAACTTGTTGGCCAAAAGGTTGCAGACTCAAATCCAGGGAACGGGTTGAGCTCCTGCTGTTAGCTGCAGTTTCTGCCAACCTAGCAGTTCAAAAACATGCAAATATGAGTAGATCAATAGATACCACTCCTGTGGGAAGGTAATGGCGCTCCATGAAGTCATGTCAACCACATGATCATGGAGGTGTCTATGGACAACGTCGGCTCCTTGGCTTAGAAATAGAGATGAGCAACTACTCCCAGTCGAGTCACCGAGTGGTCAAGAGTCTCCCTGGGATCCTGGATGGAGAAGTTCCCTGACCACTTGGAACAACTCCGCTGGTATATTAGTTGCAGATGCAATGTGGGCAGTCAAGAAAACCTTCCTGGCTGCCCTCATTGCAGTGGAGTAGGCCCTAAGTGAGGCTCTAGCCCGTGTTTGTTCTGATTCATCTTGAGACTTCCACAAGATGCACTCTAGTCTCCGCCTCACTTCCTTCATCACCATCAGCTCCCTGGTAAATCAAAGCACAGAGTTGACACTGCTACATGAGAGGGGATGGTCAGGGGCGATCGTGTTCACCACCATGGATGCCTCCATGTTCCAGAGATCAACCAGGGCTTTGACAGGATCATCTGCCACCATGACATTGAAGCAGGAAAAAGCCTTCTCAGCAATACCCTTTTCCCCTAAGGCTGCTTTCGTGCGGGCGCAGGAACGAGAAGACGTGACAACTGGGTTACTTCTCAGGAAACACAGTTTATTTCCAATCCACAGCTGTAGAGGTCTGCCCTATGGCGCAACAAGACGCAAGGGACAGAACCCCTCCTCCTTCCAGTCATTCAGTTTTATACAATCAATGGAGTCAGTTTAAGCACCGCCTCGTTCATTCATTTCACTGGCTAACACTTATGATGTGCTCTGATTCTAACCAATTAACAATGCATTATGTAATCTAATAATCCATTGGCTGACAGACATTGCGCAGTTTATTTTCCTGACCAGTTATTAAAGCTTTGTCTATGTGCGTAGATTGTCCCTATATTGTTACTTTTCTGATAAGCTTTCCCACGGACCAGCCAAATGGGTGTTTCATTAGGCTAACATAGGTGATGTCTCCTAGACCAATCACTGACTAGTAAACAAAGAGCACATGGTGTTTCTCTAAACCAATTGTAATGCATCAGGACAACCAATGAGGTGGCGTCCCTTCTAAACCAATCACTGCTGTTCCCTAACGTGCTTGCTAACTCTGCCTTCTTCTCTATGCCTATGCCTATGCTTAGGTAGCATTCTCTCCTGACGTTTCTTCTGCAACTCAATGAATCTCCTTCAACATCATAATCCCCAAGAGATGTTAGGAATCCATCTGGATTCATAAGTCTCCTGGGGTGGATCATTATAATGGGTTCTCCACCCCTGTGGAAGTTGGAGGCTGCAGTAAGTCTCCAATCTGATCAGGTGATGGTCAGTCCATGACAACAGAACAATTAACAGTTCCTCCATACAAACATTTCCATTCCCATCTATCTATGTATGTATATAATAAAAGTCAGTGTTGCGGCGGGCGGTGCGGCGGGAGGTGCGGAGGAGGCAGCTTTTGATTGCGCCAATGGGAGGTGCGGAGGAATATGTGGCAGCTTTTTGATTGGTCGCCAATGTGGTATTTTTTGCATAAAGGACTCTCATTGGCCAGACTCAGAACTCCAAAACTCTAAGGCACCAGACAGTTTTCTGTTGGAAATAGAATGTTCATTTCCTAATAGGATTTCACAACAGAGAGAGGGTTTCCTGGTGTACTGAGAGCATAACTAGCATTGCAAGCTAGGCCCCAGATTTCACTACAGAGAGTTTCCTGATGTACAGAGAGCACTACTAGTATTACAAGCTAGCCTCAGCCCATTTCAAATAGACATACATCCTAAATACCAGATCAGCCTAGATGGTGAATTTAAGTATCATTTGGGTCAGCCCCAGGTGAAAACCACTCCAATGCCAGGCCTGAGATCACCCCCACTAGCTCAGGTAGGGCTCACAATAGACCATTGCAACCCTGCCTCCCCATCTCCTGGGCCTAGTATGTGGGTGCACTCCAAAACCCATTGGTCAAATCTGGGTGAGATTAACCCCTCAGTTTTTCCAACCAGGTCTTGGTGATGCAAGCTAGGTCTGCATGGTAATCCAAGATTAAATCCTGGATGGCCGCTGTTTTACCATTTGTGGACCAAGTGTTTAACAGCAAAACTTTGAGTCCCGGGGGCCTGTCATTTTGGCTATCCAATCTATTTTGCCTCAGGGTTACAAAAACTCTGTTGCGTTTCTCCCTGGGATGGCCTTTTTGGCTGCATCTCATCCTTCCCAGTACAACCTCAATAGTGGCACCCCAGCTCTGAGATTCCCCTCTCTCAGGGGTACCCATAGCAGTCTCTAAAAGAAAGGGGGCAAGTCTAAGTTGGGAAAAAAGAATCAATCACTAGTGACTTTCGGAGGGGGCAGTGTCCTAATAGAAACATCTAATGTCAGTTCAAATGAATTGTTGGGACTCTCTGAAAAAAGTTGGGGGATCAATTTTGAGGTTCTGGGCATAGTGTTTGTGTTTCATATATATCTTCTCTGGGTGGGATACAAAGGGCTATTCATCCTAAACTCCTCCTTATGTAGTATCAAGACCACTGCTGTTGATGGTATTAACCAGTAGGGGAGAGGGGAAGAGATCAAGCAGGAAATTCAGACGTTAATGAACTGGTCCATCTTGGCCTGGACATGAAAGAAAATGTGAGCATACTCACAGACAAAGTGCATCTTATTTTCTTTCTGGATGAAATACCTTCACAGCCTCCCTCCCCCCCTCTCTCATTGGAAAGTGGTCAGAGCAGTCACCAGTTTTAGAGCTTTACAGGTGTTGTAAGAGGGTGCTTAACAATGTTGTGCAATGGACAATGGAGTAGTGCACTGAAATCCTTTCAAAAAGAGTTGTATACCAGAATAAGCCTCACTTATGCCCACATACATCACTAACAGGTTTCTGCCCTTTTTGCAATTTTTTCATTCAATGAGTAAGGCAATGCATTTTCCCCTCTGCTTATGATATCAATTGCATATTTCATTCGACTTCGTAATATTTCATTTATTTTGTTAGCATAGTCTTTATGTTTGTCACACTGTTGAACAGCTTCAGTTGTTGCACCATTGTTATGAATTATTAGCCAATGCTGTTTTTATTTTAATGCAAGATATTATTGTGTTTTCATCATTTTCTAAAAGCACGCCCACAGTTATGCAAACTTCATCATATCCTAACTGCCATTCTTCAGCTTCTTCCTGCCACCATAAATTTCTGTAATAGAAGTAAAAAAAAATCCTCATAGAATAATATTGTAGCTTCAAGGTTCTGCAAAAAAGAGATGATAATTCTAATATCACTGGAACTTGGGGGGGCGGGGGATGGACGGACTACAGCCTTCCAATTATTCATGGATGGCAACTATCAATCTATCCAGCATAGCTAATATTAAGAAGTTGTGAAAGTGATTATATCATAGAATCATAAAAGTCGGAAGGCATCTGAACTGTGCAAAATCCTTTTGAACACATACCAGAGACCTCGCCTGATACTAGCAACCTGCATCCCCAGTCACTGACATGACTAAAACTCCTTTCTTGGAATATAGCGGGCACAGGGCTTATTAATTCCCCAGAGAATTTGGACTTCCTGAGAGGCTTTGACATCTTGGCACTGCAGGAAACCTGGTTACCAGAGAAGGCCAAGCCAATACAATTTCCCGGATTTCTGAGTTGGCATAAAGAAGCCAAGAGTTATTGTAAATTTGGAAGGGCCTCAGGTGGGCTGGCAATCCTTGTGAGGGCGGAATTGGGATGGAAGAGTATACAATTGTATGAGGGTACAAACAATTCACATGTGTTGGTACTTATGACGGGAAAGCAAGATAGTATGTTTGTTATAATTAATGTTTATATACCTCCAGTATCATCTGCCCACTATAGACCAGAAATGTGGGTCCAGTTAGAAACCATAATCTTAGATATCCAACTGCAACAGCCCTTGGCGACAATTATTCTATTGGGCGACTTTAACGCAAGGATAGGGTTGACCCCAGAGAATTTAGCCAAAGCTATTGGCCTTCCTCAAATCTTCACTGAGCACCTTGCGGGATGGCGATCTAGGGACACTAAGTCCAATGCCGCTGGTCAAAAATTTATGTCCATGCTTAGCAAGTGCAATCTACAAATTTTAGCAGATAAGGAGGAAGCCTTCAGATATCCCCTAACATTCCATGGAGCAGGCTTGGGAAGCTCCATAGATTACATTTGTGTGTCTGCTGAGGGGGCACATTTTTTGTCCGCCTTAGAAGTCTTTGACAACCCAGACAGTGATCACCAACCTTTAGGGGCAAGCTTAAGAGCCACATCGGATTTAAGGCCAATCCAGCATGTAGTAGGTTGGCTAACGAAGCACATAGAGCCCCAAATCCACAGGCGTATTAGATGGAACAGGGCAGACATGGGTGAAATAAGTAGAGTCCTCAACACAAATGAATGTTTGTCCTGGGCGTCGATTATACTAGCACCCCAATCAGACTGGGTAGAGGTAGCACAAGCTTATGACAATATCTGTGCTCATTTAAAAAATCACCTAACAATGACCAATAAAAAAAGCCACCTCAAAGAAAAAGGACGAAGGTTGGTTTGATTATATCATAGAATCATAAAAGTCGGAAGGCATCTGAAATGCCACCGGCACGTATTCCAAACTCTTACATGTTTCAGGCATTCTTCATAGTCCAAATGGATAAAAAGTAATACCATGGACATTCCCTAAACCTTTCTCCTTATGAGTTGTTCCCTGTTGTTCAGCTCAGGCCTCAACAGAATGATATAGCATTTAGGGAAGAAGATACAGCCTAGTAAACTAGCACCAGAGGTTAAGATACTGAAGATCTCCACAGCCACCATGGCTTTCCCAGTTGCACTTAGGTAAGTGGGGACAAAGGCAATCCAAACACTACAAAAGGCCAGCATGCTGAATGTAATAAACTTAGCTTCATTAAAACTATCAGGTAACTTGCGAACCAGGAATGCTACAGTGAAGCTGGCAAGAGCCAAGAAGCCCATGTAACTCAAGACACAGTAAAACATGGTGACAGACCCCTCGTTGCACTGCAGGATGATTTCCTTATTTACAGAGTGCATGTCCAAATCAGGGAATGGAGGGGAGGTTGCCAACCATGCTATACAAATGCTTGCTTGACCAAGGCAACAAGTAACAGCAATGGAATAAGGTAATCTTCTTCCTGTCCACTTGTTTATCCAAGATCCAGGCTTTGTGGCTAGGAATGCCAAAGAAACAATCATGGTTTTCGCCAACACACATGACACAGCCACTGAGAAGAGGATGCCAAAAGTTGTTTGCCTGAGAAGGCAGGGTACTTCTTCTGGTTGGCCAAGGAACAAAAAAGGAGAGAGGAAGCACAGCAGGAGGGAGATAAGAAGAATGTAGGTGAGATTCCGGTTGTTGGCTTTGACTATTGGGGTATCTTTGTGCTTAATAAATATTTGTAGTACTAATGCTGTGATGAGGACAAAAGAAACAGCAACTGCAGATAAACTGATCCCTAAGGGATCCTTATAAGACAAGAAACTAATATTTTTGGGGATACATGTGTCTCTGTCATTGCTTGGATAGTGATCTTCTGGGCATTTGAAACAGTCATCCATATCTGAAAAATAAAAATAATGCATTTCAGGGGCTATTCATATATTAGTTAAAGATCATTCCAATAATATCATTTAGTACAGCGTTTCTCAACTTGGTGGTCGGGACCCCTGTGGGTCAGAGGGGTTGGTTAAGACCATTAGAAAACACAGTATTTTCTGTTGGTCATGGGGGTTCTGTGTGGGAAGTTTGACCCAATTCTGCCGTTGGCCGGGTTCAGAATGCTCTTTGGTTGTAGGTTAACTTTAAATCCCAGCATCTACAACTCCCAAATGACAAAATCAATCCCACCCACCCCCCACCCATGATCCCACCAGTATTCAAATTTGGCCGTATTGGGTATTTGTGCCAAATTTAGTCCAGTGAATGAAAATACATCCTGGATATCAGAGATTTACATTATGATTCATAACAGTAGCAAAATTACAGTTCTGAAGTAGCAATAAAAAATTATTATTGGGGGTCACCACAACATGAGGAACTCTATTAAAAGGTCGTGGCATTAGGAAGGTTGAGAAACACTGATTTAGTACTAATACTCAATGTGTACTTCATTCATGTAAAGCATCTCAATTTCTGGGAACCTTCAGCCAAAAAATGTCTAAAGCCAGAGGGAAACAATGTTTGAGATTTCCATGCCAATTAAGCAACACTGGAAGATCCTAAATAGATTACTGCAACTCACATCCCAAATAGATTACTGCAACGCACTGTACGTGGGGCTGCCTTTGAAGACAGTTCGGCAATTACAACTAGTCCAACGGGCGGCAGCCAGATTACTAACTGGAGCTACATACAGGGAGCATACTACCCCCTTGTTGTGTCAGCTCCACTGGCTGCCTGTCCACTTCCGAGCTCAATTCAAAGTGCTGGTTTTGACCTTTAAAGCTCTATACGGTTCTGGCCCAGCTTACTTGTCCGAACGCATCTGCCACTACGTCCCACCTCGTAACCCAAGATCCTCCGGGGAGGCCCGGCTCTTGCTCCCGCCAACTTCTCAAATGCAGTTGGTGGGGATGAGGGAGAGAGCCTTCTCGATGGTGGCTCCCTGTCTGTGGAACGCGCTTCCCAGCGACATATGATCAATTCCATCTCTCCTGGCATTCAGGAAAAAGTAAAATCCTGGCTATGGGACCAGGCGTTTGCACACTAGCACAAGGCAGCATTTTAGATTGGATTTTAATGGAAAGTTGATGAATAGGGCTCAATGCTTTTATGGACGGAACACTGTTTTTAACTTATATGAAGGCGTATGATGTTTAATGTTATTGTATTTTAATGTATTTTAATGTTGAATGTTTCTGGGGTTTTATATTGTGTTTTACTGTGTGGGCATCGAATTGTGCCTTTGTGTAAGCCGCGCCCAGTTACTGGTGTAGTTCTTGCACCTGGGTAGCCAAGGTCGTTTCTCTTCCATGATCATACCTGAAAACTTAGAATGGACCCAGTTGATCCTTTTTAAAATGAAAGCCCTAGAGTTGTCTCACTAGCAGTTGCTCCAAAATCTAGAAAAAGGAAGTTATCTAGATATGTGGCCTTCAGTGGCATTTCTTTAGCAGACTATTTTGTGATCCCATCAAGTTTCTTATCCTTATTTTAAGGGCAATCAGGATAAGAAGAATGATGGATGACTTCTTTAAAACCTCTCATATTTATTTAGCAATATCTCGATATAGGAGCTGGGTATGTTCAGCCTGGTGAATGCCATATATTCACAAAAGAGCAATTAAAAACAATCAACATAACAATATAAAAACATATATAAAAGCCAATAAAACATGAAATCTCTAGTGCCATCCTGTTAAAATCGATTTCAAATAACATTGTCTAGCCAATCCGAGTTCATCATTCATAGTTTAATGTTATCTATTCCGCTATGTTCTCAAAAGCTTGCTCAAAGATCCAAGTTTTCACCTTCTTTCGGAAAGTCAGGAGGGAGGGGGCTGATCTAATATCCCTGGGGAGGGAGTTCCATGGCTGGGGGGCACCACTGAGAAGGCCCTGTCCCTCGTCCCCGTCAATCGTGCTTGCAATGTGGGCAGTATTGAGAGCAGGGTCTCCCCAGATGATCTTAAGCTTCTAGATAGTTCATAAGAGGAGATACATACGGACAGGTAAGCTGGGCCAGAACGATTTAGGGCTTTATAGGCTAAAGCCAGCACTTTGAATTGTGCCTGGTAACAAATTGGCAGCCAGGGGAGCTGGCGCAACAGAGGAGTTGTGTGCTCCCTTAGCGCTGCTCATTAGTAACTTGGCTGCCACCCATTGGACCATTTGAAGCTTCTGAACAGTTTTCAAAAACAACCCCATGTAGAGCGTGTTGCAGTAGTCTATACAGGATGTAACCAAAGTGTGGACCATTGTGACCAAGTCAGACTTCCCAAGATACAGGCGCAGCTAGCGCATGAGTTTTAACTCTGCAAATGCTCCCCTGGTCACCACTGAAACCTGGATTCCAAACTCAGTGATAAACCCAGGATCACTCCCAGGCTGCGAACCTGCAACTTCAGGGGGAGTGTAACTCCATCCAACACAGGCTGTAACCCTATGCCCTGTTTGGCCTTTTGACTGACCAAGAGTCTTGTCTGGTTCAATTTCAATTTGTTCGCCCTCATCCAGATCATTACAGCGGCCAAGCACCAGTTCTTGGTGCTCCTTAGTAGCAGGTGGGAAGGAGTGACAGAGTTGGATGTCATCTGTGTACAGATGACACTGCACCCCAAAACTCCGGGTGATCTCCCCTAGCGGCTTCATGTAGATGTTAAACAATATGGGGGGTAATACTGAACCCTGAGGGACCCCGCAAGACCATGGTTGTGGGGTTGAGCAGGTATCCCCCAATAACAGTTTCTGAGAACAACCCTCTAGGAAGGACTGGAGCCACTGCAGAACAGTACCCCCAAGGCCCATTCTCGCGAAGCATCCCAGAAGGAAAGTGTGATTGACAGTATCAAAGGCTGCTGAGATGTCCAGCAGAACCAACAGGGACACACCATCGCTGTCTAGTTCCCAGTGAAGATCATCCACCAAGGCAACCAAGGCTGTCGCAGTTTCATGTCCCAGCATAAAGCCAGATTGTGCTGAATCCAGATAATCCATGTCTTCCAGGAATACCTGGAGTTGTGAGGCCACCACACGTTCCAGGACTTTGCCCAAAAACGGGAGATTAGAAACAGACCGATAGTTTATCAACAGCGGGTTTATTACTGCTTGTTTTAAGCTCGCCGGAATATTGCCTTCCCGAAGGGAGGCATTAAGCATCACCTTCACCCACTTGGCCAATCTCCCTCTGGCTTCCTTTAAAAGCCAGTATGGGCAGGGGTCTAGGATGCATGTGGTCACTCTTACCTCTCAATGTATCTTGTCCACATCCTTGGGTTTCACCAATTGAAATGAATCCAACAAAATCAGACAAGCAGATGCTTGTGTTACATCCTCAGAGACTGCTGTTAAAATGGTGTCCAGGCCTGAACGGATCAAAGCGACTTTGTCTGCAAAGAACCAACCAAACGCTTCACAGCAAACTGCCAAGTTATCAGGGCTCCCATCCCGAGAGGCGGGATTTAATAGGCCTCTGACAACTTGGAACAGTTCTGCCGGACGGTTCTTTGTGGATGCAATATTGGCTGCAAAGAAAGATTTCTGAGCAGCTTTTATTGCAGTGGCACATTCCCTTAGGAGGATGGTAGCAGGCTTGTTTTCTGCTGCCCTAAAGGATCGCACAAGGTGTAATGATCTGGAGTTACAGATCTGCAGATTTCAACTGAACATTAAAAGGGACCTCTAGGTAGCTAGAGCAGCTTGAAAATAGAAGCAATTGACATTAATGGTGGTGGCTTTTCTTTCTCTGGACTTCTTCAAAATGAGATGGGGCAGCAAACTGCTATCTGGAGATCCTGCATTGAACAATAGGCAAAAATTAATGATCCATGGGGCTCTTTCTAACTCCATAACTCAATAGGCCTCTAAAATGAACCATGTAAATACTTATTGTGACTACAATGATGATTGCCAGCACCATCTCAATTTTTAAATGCATCTATATGTAACTGCTTAACCTTCTATTTTCAAGACTAAACATATTGTGATCCTTAATCCACTCTTCACAGAGCTTGGCTTAGAGGCCTTTTATCATTTTGGTCATTCAAAATGTTCAGGCATATATGGCTGCTATGGAATTAATATTTTATATTATATTCTAAGATGACAAAATGGTGTCCACCATACCCTACCTGTTGAATTAGAAATTTCCCCATCTGGACATAGAATGCAATCATAGCAGCAGAAGGGCTGGCCTTCCTTTTTCTTCTTTCGGCAGCCCGGCCAACAACACTCATTACACAGAGAATGGGGAGGTACCTGTTCAAAATTAAAAGGAAATTGCAGTGGGAGAATGATAATGTGGTGCAGCTGGCTGGGAAGGTCATGAGTTCAAGGCCTGCCCGGGTCGGGGTGAGCTCTCGACCAATTGTGTAGCTTGTTGTCTGTCTATATATGTTGTTTATTTATGGCATTGAATGTTTGCCTGTATATGTGCATTGTGATCTGCCCTGAGTCCCCTGCGGGGTGAGAAGGGCGGAATATAAATGATGTAAATAAATATAAATAAATAAATAAAAATACCTCTTTCCAGCATTTTTATGCATATATAGAACCTCATATAATGGAACATGAAATCAGTCATGACTGCTGGCAGTAGGCATATAGCCTGGGGGGGGGGGGGCTAAGAGGGCTTCAGCCCCCCCCATTCTCAGGGTGCTCTGTGAGAAGGCCTTACTGGTACATTATTTAAACTATTATGTTTATTCATATCATGATCTGATCACCATATTCAATATATCCCATATGCATGGTGGTATTGGGATAACAATACAAAAGTTTTGGTAGAGTAGACCCTCTCTCACTCAGATTCAGCCCCTCCAAACCAAACTCAGCACCCCCGAAACAAAATCCTGGCTACGGCCCTGGCTGGCAGCTTGGGATTTTTAAAAAATCTAAATTCTACACAATGATCAAATAAGTAAGAAAAACATTTGAATTATGCTCAATAATTGGATGGGAGACCGCCAACAAATCCCCGGTGCTGTAGGCAATATTTCAGGGGAAGGAATTAGCAAAATCATCTCTGACTATTTCTTGCCTAAGAAAATCCTAAGGAATTCATGAAATTACCATAGGGCTACAAGCAATTCCAAGCCACATACCCACAAACATGAAGCTGCATGTAATATTTCCATATTCTATATAACATTGTTTTTATTTTACAGTTGGATTAACGACCATCATTGTGCTGAAATGAGAAAATGCCCTGTACTTGAATGGACCCTCAAGAAAAGTTGTGTTCTCTACATTACCTACCTGTTTAAATCCTGGATGCCACACCAATATATTTTCATCAAGGATGAATTGTTCATCTTGAGGAGCACTCGGATCCACCTTTCCAACTTTCCTTCTCCGGAAGGAATTGTTTGGCAGTGTCTCCAAATTAATAATATCAAATTTACCTCCTGTTTCCATTCTATGCTCAAAGGATACTCGTTCTCCTGCAGAGTTGTTAAATGAAATGACACTTGGATGGAGCTAATGGATGGAAAAGCTAATTAAAGAAGGCTTTATTTTAAGATTTTTGCTCTACAAGCAACAAAGATTTATTATTATTTATTTATTTTAAACATTTATTTTTCACCCAGGGTGCTACATTTGGCAAACATATAATGCTGGGACATGTATTCATTATTTACATAAAGATTAAAGTTTTTGTCTCAATATTAAAATACACTGTTTAAAATCGTCTTGAATATTAATCTAATTGGCTTTTAAGGTTTCAAATTAGCTGCTCTATGTTGCAAAAAAAAAAGCTTGGTCCCACAGCCTACCAAGCCTGATCTTTTGGGGAGAAAGGCAGGATATAGATGACTGCATTGCATTTCTTGCTTCTGCCAAGCCTGCAGATTTTGAACATTTCCCTTGTTTTTATAGTTGTAGTTGGACTGAGAAAAGTACATAGCATGCAAAGCATGAGCCACACTGTGAACAGCATTGTAGACACTGTAGCTGTGTCCTGTCATGCTAATTTCAAACAGAGGCTTAAATATATCCTCAAGCTTCTCATTTCCAGTACATTGCCCCATTCCTGTTTGCTCCCAGGACTCTGGAAAGAAACAGTCAAATGCTTGTTCCCAGAAGACCTGAATAAATTTGTCTCCTTTGTTCCAGTGAGGGTTTGTTGTCTTTAGAAATTCTCCAAAATTTGGAATATCTTCTGAGTGAATGGCAAAAGCAATGGCACCATGGAAAACCTGAAGGTCCCAACCTCTTGAAAGGCCGGTTAAAACGAATTCTAGCTGAGCTGTCATGATCCACACCTTCTTGAAAATGAAATTTTCATTTTGAAGACCTCCCGCAGTTATGATGACTCTTAGAGCTGCAATGGTCAAAGATTCTCCGTACAAGATAAATACATTTATATCATTGTTTAATTAAAAAAATCTTTAGCATATATATAATGCTCTTCCATTTTATCAAAACGTACTATATAGGGTAGCCTTTTTACAAAGGCTGAACAGATCCCATTCTCTGAAAGCAGTGGTTCCAGGCTCTGCAAGAAATGCTCTCCACTGTTATTATCAGTGGCAAAGATCCCAACCCAATTCCATCCAAAATATTGAAACAGGCGAATAATCCCAACGTTCTGATAAGATTCCTTTGGGACCATGGAATAAAATGAAGAATACTGAGTAGTATTAAGCTCCTGAAGGTCAAATGAGCCATAGATCATCTAAAATAAAATACATAGAACAGATATGTTAATAAAAGTGTCTTTATATTCATTTGTTTATCAATTCAACAACCATTTGGCCAGATAATAATAACAATAAAACTTTATTTATATACCGCTCTATCTCCCTGGCGGGACTCAGGGCGGTTTCCAAGCAACAACATCAAAACATACAGAGTCACACATTGAACAAATAAAAACAGTAAAAGTAACATAAGCATGGAATTACCCAACAACACATAATATTAAAAGGAAAAATCCTGCCTGCTCTTCATGTCTATTTGTTATGGCATGGAAATGGAATGGGTGAGAACAATTAAAAGGCTGGGTCAAGACTGATACAAATTGAAATAAGATGGGACCAGCATTTGGGTACAGTACTGTAGTAGGTAAACAGCAAAGACGGGGACGGGTGATTTCCAGGGGCCTGTTAGGAGAATGACCAGGGTAATATATAGGGGGCTAGATCATGTCCGGACAGTGTGGGCTGAGCTAGCACTGGTCACTAATAATGTCTAGGGATATATATTCTGTGTGCCAGCCATTCCTGTCCTCATTGCAGAAATGTTCACCTGTTGAATAACAATGAGAAGACAAGTCATTATTATTGTTGTTATGACACTTTTTCCCTCTATTTTTTTTCTCTAACAGAACACTTTTTTCGTGTCAGGAGTGACTTCAGAAACTGCAGGTCACTTGTGGTGTGAGGGAATTGGCTGCCTGCAAGGATATTGCCCGGGGACGCATGGATGTTTTGATGTTTTACCATCCTTGGATGTTTTCCTGTTTTATGAGGAGCATCCTGACAGAGGAGTCTTGCGCTCTCCTGTCGAACCTCTGACCTGTCCATCTTCAGTTCTGCCAGCACAAGGGTTTAACCCACTATGCCACTGGGGCCTCAAAAAACAATACAATATGCAATACAACATGTAAAAACCAAGAACACTAAAATAAAATTAAACCAAGCACTATTTAAAATTAAGCAGTCAAAGCCATTCATGATCACATCCTACCTGTGGAATTTTATAGAAACCTAGAAGGCTTGCCATATGAGAAGAGGTGGCAGCACCAAGTCCTCCAATGACAGCTATCAGGTTCCTCTGTTTATCGCAGTTGTAATTAGGAAAGAATCTAGGAGATTTGAAGAGCAGATCCAGAGTGCTCCGATAGGTCATCAGTGCTTCATAGTAGCTGTCACAAATATGAAACCCCAGGGTAATGTTCGGCAAGATCTGCAGATCCTGATTGATCTCATGCACAGCAAAGGCCAAGGCAAGGGCATGCTGGTAGAACTTTGGCACCATACTGCAAGGGAATTCAAAGAAAAATCTACAAGTTACAAAATCCTCCTTTCTCAAGGCTGTTTTCTTGACTTAGGTGATGAGGAAGATATTTCTGAGGATGTTTCCATCCAAAATATGCTGTAGCAGAATGCCAACCTCTAACAACTGCCATGTCAGAATACACAGAGAAGCCATTGAAATCCACAAGCATGTGGCCAATTTCAACAGAAAGGAAGAAATCATGGAAATGAACAAAATCTGGCTCCCAGTATTGAAAAAAAAACACTCTGAAATCATAACAGTAAATAAAGAATAACACCTAAAAACAAGGAAATTCCAGAGAGGAAACAATCAGGGCCAGCTAATCACCTCTCAAGAAAGGATTTCCTTAAGCAGTAAGAAGCCAGACCTTGAAACTACTAGGACATTAAATGCTAATCAAGGTGGCCAGTTGAAACATTCACACCTATCTCAAACAGGCAAGAGTTCTTTCTCCCACCCTAGACATTCCACAGATATATAAACCCCACAAAATCATACTTTCTTTGGCTTCAAGGCAGAATTTCAGGTGGGGGAAAATGCCTTCTACTGAGGGGAAGCAGGGACATCCCTTTCATAGAGCATATTCAATAGGGAGATTGAGATTGAGAGAGAGCAGGGAGAGAGAGATGAAATAATGATTTCTTACTCTGGGACACCAAACAGCTGCAGAGAAGGATTTTCCTTGAACAGTGCTTCAATGGACACATAAATAAACTGCGAAGAGATCCCACCAATGAGGAGATCACCTGGCTGGTACCAGTCTTGTGGAAGAGGAAAGATATCACCTGCAGGACATTTCAGAGCACTTCCTTGGCAAATCCTGGGAAGTTTCAGAAATGAGAACATCAGAAACCACAGCATCCTGGCAAGGAAGCGTCTGGCTCTAATTGCAGACTCTTGGGTCTCTATCCATGATAATTGCCCAACGCAAAAGATAATATCTTGCATGGTGCCTGCCTTTGCCAATGCCCCTCTCGATAAAAATGCATTAATCTTGCATGACATCCAAAGAGAGGTAGTTGCCCGCCTTGAAGTTTAGCTGAATTTCCAAATTTCCAATCTCAAATTAGCCAGTAAAATTATTGTATGCATAATTATTATTGCTTGACCTCAGGTTGCTTCTGACCCACAGTGACTCTAACCCAGGGGTTTCTGGGCCAGATTTGCTCAGAAGATGTTTGCAATAAGATAGAAATTTGGAAATTGTCAGAAATGCAATGGACAGAGTCCTTCCTGCCTGCCTGCTCTTTGCCCCCACTACCTACTCTCAATGGAGCAGGGGCTTATTTATAACTAGAATTGCTTGTTGACTCCTTTCTACTACCTTCTGGAAATTCTTTGCCACCTGATGCAGCTGAAGTTAATGACAGTGATTTCAATGATTCCACATGGAAATAATTGGTTGTGTTCATGACAGATGTCCTAAGTGATTTTACAGGGAGAAAAAAAACATTGGATTACTTTTTCTCTCTTTCTTGAAGTGGCACTAAGTTAAGTAAAGTAAAAGGTAAAGGTTGTTCCCTGTCAGTCGTGTTTTCCCCTGTTAAGTCCAGTCGTGTCTGACACTGGAGGGTGGTGCTTATCTCCATTTCTAAGCCGAAGAGCTGGCGTTATCCATAGACACCTCCAAGGTCATGTGGTCGGCATGACTGCATGGAGCCGTGTTACCTTCCCACTGGACTGGTACCTATTGATCTACTCACATTTGCATGTTTTCGAACAGCTAGGTTGACAGAAGTTGGGCCTAACAGCGGGAGCTCACGTCACTCTCTGGATTCGAATCTGCGATCTTTCGATCAGCAAGTTCGGCAGCTCAGCGGTTTAACCCGCTGCACCACTGGGGGCTCCTGGCAAAGACAGCCATTATTTAACTCCACTTTTACCAATGGGACATGGTGCCCAGAATTGATTGGGTTGCATCATCACAATTCGGCTGGGAGAAGTTGAGCACTTGATGTGATCAAGTGAAATGAGGCCACCAAATCATCCTCTGTGGTTGAGCTGATTCAAAAATACCTCATTGGACTTATTTCTTCTGTTTTTGAGGATTAGGGGGTAGGTCACTGGGTCTTCTAATCCTCAGAATTGATCCTGGACAGGGACAAGCCAACAACGGGTAAGTAACCTACACACATGATTAGTAGAGGGAGGGGGAGGGAGACCAGAAAGGTAACATAGGCCAATCTAAGCAACCAAATTCTGACCCATTTAGGACCTTTGGAGAGAATCGTAGAAAAGAGAGGGAACCCAGGACTTTGCTTGATTTGGAATGGAAAGAATTTGATCCCCCCCCCCCAATGTTGGGGAGAAATAAACTGGCCAACGGTGCAATCTAGAGTTAAAGATGTTTAATTCTTAGGCTGTATTTGAAGATATCGATACTAATAATTGTAATAATAATAAAGAGAGCAATGACCAATCTCAAAAATAGTGAAGAGTAGAGACATCACACTGGCAATGAAGATCTGCATAGTTAAAGCAATGGTATTCCCCGTAGTAACCTATGGATGTGAGAGCTGGACCATAAGGAAAGCTGAGCGAAAGAAGATAGATGATTTTGAACTTTGGTGTTGGAGGAAAGTTCTGAGAGTGCCTTGGACTGCGAGAAGATCCAACCAGTCCATACTTCAGAAAATAAAGCCCGAGTGCTCATTGGAGGGAAGGATATTAGATGTAAAGATGAAATACTTTGGCCACATCATGAGAAGACAGGAAAGCTTAGAGAAGACAATGATGCTGGGGAAAATTGAAGGAAAAAGAAAGAGGGGCTGACCAAGGGCAAGATGGATGGATGGTATCCTTGAAGTGACCGGCTTGACTCTGAAGGAACTGAGAATGGTGACGGCTGACAGAGAACTCTGGCCTGGGCTAGTCCATGAGGTCACAAGAGTCGGAAGCGACTGAACGAATAAACAACAGCAACAAATTAGTTATACCACCCTTTATCTCCAAAGGGACTGTGGAACATACTGTACTCTGGAGACCAGGATTCAAGTAATATAAAGAATATTGGAAGATGCTAATTTGTATTTCTCACCACTATGATACTGAAAACTCACTGACATGGATGAGAAGAGCCTTGTTTTCCAATGCAATTTTCATCATAGTTTGTTGACATTAAAGAGTGGGTAGGTTTATCACTCCACAATAGTACTTTTCAAAATCAAATTGTAAATTGGCAAGAAAAAAAAAGAATTGTCCTTTGAGTCTGGGAAGGTTGACATCTAGAACTGCCCTGATAGAAACAACAAAAATAACAACAACAACAACAACAACAACTTTATTCTTATACCCCACCACCATCCCCCCGAAGGGACTTGGGGTGGCTTACAAATTAGACAAAATGTCCACAAGACATAAAAGCAAACACAATCCATAAAAACACATTAAAATAGGAGCATCATAAAAAACAACTACCAAGACAATACACACTAAACATAACAGAATGAAACAGATTTCATTAGAGCTCCATCAGACCAGGTCCAACAAAAACAATGCAAAGTAAGAAGGTGGAGAGTTCTCCTGGAGAGTAACTGAAGAGAAGCAGGGAACGTCTCTATATCCAAATCAAAATCTTTAATCTTGTATAATCCAAATAAATTGATTAGAAGTCATCATAGTATAAGTGGAATCAAAGTAAATACATGTTGCAAATGTAGAGGAATCCAACTTCCGATCAATACATCCCAAGGCAATAACATGAGTCAGTGCGGAACATTCAATAATAGGAATATAATCCGGGATGGAAGGAAAGGGTGCGGGTCGACGTTTCGCCTGTATAGGCTTCGTCTGGACCCCAGGGGGTGACAATATCCACAAATAACAACAATTCCACTGGTCCGGGAAGTCAATGTTTCATCATAAATCATATAATCTTGAATTATGGTGGATGCAGCCACCAGCGTATTCCAACATCCGTGCAAACGTTACCATGATGGTATTTCACGTTTTCTGTGCAGAAATATTTTCTATACAAAATGCTATTTTCTGTGCAGAAACATTATTTTCTGTGCAGAAACATTATTTTCTGCACAGATAAAGCCATTTCATACATAGTTAATCTGTTTTATGTGCAAAACAAGCACAAGCAAATTTTGCCAGAAGATATCCCAATGATTTTGTCAGTCCAGGATTCTTTACATCAGGATTTCTAAATAGTTGAAGAACAAATTTTTGATCATTTTTCTAATATTCTTGAACATTCATTCCCTGTGGCTAAAGTAATATGGTTGGTCAGAAGGAAAAATGACATGTGATGAAGTCCTAATACTCATTTCCTGGGTTATAATTACTATGTGTTTGGATTTGCTAAACCTTCCATCTTCCTTATGTCACAACTTAAGTGAAATAAATGATGTGGTATGACATGACATCCTTTTAGGGAGACAAAAGCCTATCATATATATGCAAATGAGTTTGTTTTAATTAAATTTTAAATGATTTTTCCAATACAGCATTAATTCTACATACAGAGGAAATTTGCACTGGCAACTGTATTGTACTGCAACAAACGCTGCTTGCACATTGAGAAAGATAGCAGTTTGATACCATATTGACTATTGTGGATGCATCCTATGGAATTTTGGATTTGCAGTTTTGCAAGCTATTTACACTACTTTGCCAGAGGGCTCTGATGCCACAGTAAACTACAAATCCCAGGATTCAATACAGCAGCCCAAGTGATGCCCAACTACTATAATTCTGCAGTGTGGATGGGAGGTAAGAGGTTTTCTATATTTCCAAGCTTTGGAAATATACACTCTTGCGTAGTCACCAACTGAGTCACTGACTGGCTGAGAAAGGCGGTATACAAATACAGTAAATAAATAGTGAGTAGGGAGACTAAGCCATACGATGTCTATAAGGGAGAAACGTGCCAAGAGGAATATGCATGAAGCCAACCCTGACCGGGATCACCTTCCACCTAGAAACCGATGTAATCACTGTGGAAGAACATGTAGGTCAAGTATAGGACTCTACCATCACCTACGTATCCACCGCCAAGACACTATACTCGGTAGGCCATCATACTTGGACAACGAAGGATTGCCTAAGTAAGTAAGCAAGTAAGTCAGTAAGTATTAACAATTATTGTCTTTTAGAAGTATTTTCCGAGCAAGGGGAGGGGAGGAGAAATAGAAGCTAAAAGGGTAAGTGTCAAAACCCCCAAATGTGAGTGCTCACCCCACCCACCCCACAGTTTCCCAAGTCCCCAATTCCCAGTCAATCCCACTAAATAAAAACAATCAAGAAAATAAAGGAAGCGAGAGGCCAAGTCAGAATCCAAGCTAAAAATACACTGAAGCCAGGACGCAACTGTGATGCCAAATAGGGGAAGAGGAGCTGTTATCGGCTGCCACGTGGTCTCATTACAGATGGGAAAATGTGACGGCTGGGTCCCTGCTGTAAAAACGACCTGGTAGAGCTGAAGAAGCCAGTTTGGCCGAAGTAAAATGGCTAAAAGGCCTGTAAAACAACTCTCTTTCGGCAAGCTTTCAATCTTTAGCCACAAAATCCCAGCTGTTGTTATATTCTTCATTGTCTTATTGTCTTATTGTCATGTTTTTGTTTTTATTTTTATCTAACGAAGTGTTTTATGTGCTGTAAACCACCCTGAGCCTATTGGGAAGGGCGGTATACAAATTGAAATAATAAATTAATTAATTAATAAAACAGATCCATGCACAAAACTGCTCTATATTATTTCCTGGAGTATTTTGGGGGAGTGGGGGGAATTTTCTAAACCTCTGAGGCTCATGGCTCATGAACCAACATTCGTTCATGGATAAAAATATTAAACAGAACTAGTTCACACTTAACCATTTGCAAAAATATTGTGGGATCCTTGCTGAAATTGAGATACATTCCATCCACAGAAATATCCACAAGTAACAAGCTTGTGACTGTTTTCCTTAAAGGAGGATAATTTTTTTTAAAATAATTTAATTTACTAATTTAATCATACTAAATCAGTTTGGAATTTGATTTTTAAAACCTTAAAATTTGTTTTAATGAAATTTGCATTGGGAGCCTAAGTGAGAAGAAAAATGATCAAATATTTGTTGGGTTAAATCCAATTGTTAGTTCTGATTCAATCCCACCATAAACCCAAAAAGTGAGAAAGGTAATTGTTTCCCCATTTTTTGAAATTCTAGATCAGTGGTTCTCAACCTGGGGGTCGCGACCCCCAGGGGGGTCGCAAGGCCATTTTCGGGGGGTCGCGGCATCCCTTCCTGAGGCCCCGCCCCCTCTGCGCGGCATGGATGGGTTCCTCCTCCTCCTCTGGCTGCGATGAATCCCAAGGAGGCGCTTGGAGGCAAGAGAAAAGATCCCTGTGTACTTCCCTTTGTACTGCACTGGCCGGTTGGCGGGGTTGGGGGAGCAGTCCCCCTGGGATCGCTAGAACAGCAGGGTCCTACTGGCAGCCCTGCATCAACACAGCAGAGACCATCGAAGGCCCTCCTGGAGCGACGGCTAAAGGGACGGAGGCAGAGGCTCCTGTGTGCGTGGAAGCAGCGGCAGCCTCACCTAGCCTAACCCTCACCCTCTGGTGGCAGGGTGCTGAGCTGCCGCTAGGTCGCTGCTGCTTCTGCGGGTGCTTGGGGGGGTGTCTTTGTGTGAGCAGGCCCGGGAGGGCTTCCCACCTCCCCCGGGCTTGCTCACACAGTGGCGAGTTGGCGGTATGGAAGAGAGTTCCCCTCCAGGCCTAGAGGAACAATTACAGCCCAGGAGCAGCCCAACGGAGGACGATGGAAGCCCCCTCCATAACTGCAAAGCCCCCAAAGCCGCTGCTGCGTTTGCAGGCACAGGAGGGCCTTCCATTGTACTCCATCGGAATGGTGCTGGGCTACCGCTGTTCCTGCGGGCCCGGAGGGGACCTCTCCTCCACGCCGCCAACTCGCCACTGAGCAAGCAAGCCCGGGGGTGGTGGGGAGCTCCTCCCGATCCTGCAGAAACAACAGCCTGGCAGAGAACAAGGAAGGCCCTCTCGCACCTGCAAATGCCCCTTAAGCTGGCGCTGCATTTAAAGGCGCAGGAGGGCCTTCCATCGTCTCAAAGTGTGGTGCTGATGGGCTGCTGCTAGGCCGCTACTGATCCTGCGGACCCAGCGGGCCTCTCCTCTGGCACTATTGTGAGAGCAGGCCCAGGGACGGAGGAGAGGCTACCCCCCAAGCCCGCAGGAACAGCTGCAGCCCAGTGGCAGCCCATCCCCATTCCAGCAGAAGGCGATCAACGGCCCTCCCCTGCCTGCAAACGCTGCCACGGCTTCAGAAGCATTGGACACGAGAGGGCCTTCCTATGTCATCCACCAGGCTACTATTCCTTAAGAGAGGGGCGGGCTCTTCACTTGCAAAACACCAGGCAGGAAGCGAGGCACTGTGGGAGGGGGATGCTCCTCCTGCCTTCCCTGCTCATCCACCCGCTTGCTAGACCAACACAGAAGACTTCTGTGCCTATTGTTGGAGTTCCGAATGCTCTTTGGTTGCAGGTGATCTATAAATCCCAGCATCTCCCAAATGTTTGTTCTCCCCAGAGCCCTCCAGTATTTCCTGTGGGTCATGGGAGGTCTCTATCCCAAGTTTGCTTACATTCCATTATTCTTGGGGGTCAGAATGCTCTTTGTTTGCAAGTGAACTATAAATCCCAGCAGCTCCCAAATGTCAAGGTTTGTTCTCCCCAGAGCCCTCCAGTATTTCCTGTGGGTCATGGGAGTTCTCTATCCCAAGTTTGGTTAAATTCCATTATTCTTGGGGGTCAGAATGCTCTTTGTTTGCAAGTGAACTATAAATCCCAGCACCTCCCAAATGTCAAGGGTTGTTCTCCCCAGAGCCCTCCAGTATTTCCTGTGGGTCATGGGAGTTCTCTATCCCAAGTTTGGTTAAATTCCATTATTCTTGGGGGTCAGAATGCTCTTTGTTTGCAAGTGAACTATAAATCCCAGCAGCTCCCAAATGTCAAGGTTTGTTCTCCCCAGAGCCCTCCAGTATTTCCTGTGGGTCATGGGAGTTCTCTATCCCAAGTTTGGTTAAATTCCATTATTCTTGGGGGTCAGAATGCTCTTTGTTTGCAAGTGAACTATAAATCCCAGCAGCTCCCAAGTGTCAAGGTTTGTTCTCCCAGAGCCCTCCAGTATTTCCTGTGGGTCATGGGAGTTCTCTATCCCAAGTTTGGTTAAATTCCATTATTCTTGGGGGTCAGAATGCTCTTTGTTTGCAAGTGAACTATAAATCCCAGCAGCTCCCAAATGTCAAGGTTTGTTCTCCCCAGAGCCCTCCAGTATTTCCTGTGGGTCATGGGAGGTCTCTATCCCAAGTTTGGTTACATTCCATTATTCTTGGGGGTCAGAATGCTCTTTGGTTGCAGGTGAACTATAAATTTATGAAAAAGCAGGGGGCTACACCTTAGAGTATGCAAGAGCAAATCAGGTGGATATAGTGTCTGATATAAATGACAAGTTATACAAAAGTATCAAAATATTGTATTCACTAGTATACAGCTATGGTATAAAAGTCACAGTGGAATGAACATAGCATGTATAGGTACAGCGATAACAACAACAGTGGTTGAATTCACATTGAGAAGTTCTACACAATTAAATCATATTAATAAGGTACAATAGTCAGTGCATGTATCACAAATCATAATAGGTAACAATGGGGTGAGAGAGAATGCGTCAAACCTCTCACAGTCTTGAGCCTGCACAGGAGGAAGTAACTCAGTCAATGCTAATTACGGCAGGGACAAGAAAAGTCCGTGGCGAATGGAAAACTAGAAGACCGCTAGTAAGCCCTTGTGCATGCGTGCGCATGCGTCAGTTCGTCCGAACCGCAAGGTATGCTGGTCTTCGTAGTTTAGTGAAGACGCTAGGCTGGTCGATGTATGGAGCGGCGTCACAATGATGCTGGGCCGCAGGGACTTGTGGTCCTGGTAGTTTGGGTAAGTCTGCGTCTAAATGTAAACAACGGCTGGCAGTGCAGCGGGGGGGAACAAGCGGCCCCTTGCAAGTCTCACCGTAGTGAGAGTGGTGCAAGGGGGTGCCTGATGGCAAGAGCTCACCCCCAAGCCGGCGGGGGGCCGTTTCGTCCAATGGACTTCTTCAGAGGCTTTTGATGGGCGTCCTCAATAGAATTCTTAGTAGGCTTGGAATGGTCCGTCCTCCATGCCATTGTGAAAGCCTACTAAGATACTAAGAATTCTATTGAGGACGCCCATCAAAAGCCTCTGAAGAAGTCCATTGACGAAACGGCCCCGCCGGCTTGGGGTGAGCTCTTGCCATCAGGCACCCCCCCCCCTTGCACCACACTCACTACGGTGAGACTTGCAAGGGGCCGCTTGTTCCCCCCGCTGCACTGCCAGCCGTTGTTTACATTCAGACGCGGACTTACCCAAACTACCAGGACCACAAGTCCCTGCGGCCCAGCATCATTGTGACGCCGCTCCATACATCGACCAGTCAAGCGTCTCCACTAAACTACGAAGACCAGCATACCCTGCGGTTTCGGACGAACTGACGCATGCGCACGGCATGCATAAGGGCTTACTAGCGGTCTTCTAGTTTTCCATTCGCCACGGACTTTTCTTGTCCCTGCCGTAATTAGCATTGACTGAGTTACTTCCTTCTTAGCAGGCTCAAGACTGTGAGAGGTTTGACGCATTCTCTCTCACCCCATTGTTACCTATTATGATTTGTGATACATGCACTGACTATTGTACCTTATTAATATGATTTAATTGTGTAGTACCTCTCAATGTGAATTCAACCACTGTTGTTGTTATCGCTGTACCTATACATGCTATGTTCATTCCACTGTGACTTTTATATCATAGCTGTATACTAGTGAATACACTATTTTGATACTTTTGTAAAACTTGTCTTTTATATCAGACACTATATCCACCTGATTTGCTCTTGCACGAACTATAAATTTAAACAGGTCCCAAACGTCAAGGCCTATTTTCACCAAACTCCACCAGTGTTCAAATTTTGGCATATTAAGTATTTGTGCCAAGTTTGGCCAGATCCACAGTTGTTTGGGTTCACAGTGTTCTCCGGATGTACGTAGGTGAACTACATCTCCCCTAAATCACTGTCAAGTCCTCCCAAACCCCTCCAGTGTTTTCTGTTGGTCATGGGAGTTCTTTGTGCCAAGTTTGGTCCAGGTCTGTAATTCGTGAAGGTCTCAGTGGTCTGTGGAATTCAGAGCTGAATCAGTTGAAGGTACTGCAAATCCCATCATCCGTTGTCCATACTCCCCAAATATATTGTTTTTGTGATTAGTCACTATGCTTTGATATGTTCCATTTGTAACAATAAAAATACATCCTCATATCAGATATTTACACTACGTTTCATAACAGTAGCAAAATTACAGTTGTGGATTATGTGATTTTAATAATTGATGTAATTGTTTGTAGATTTTTTTTAAAAAAATCTGTATCAACTGTATGCAGGGGTTGTGAAGGGTGGGGTACAAATGTTGAAATAAATAAATAAATGTAAGTCATTGAATTGTTGCTGAAGCTGCTGTGAGCCTCCCTCAGGGTTGTGAAGGGTGGGGTACAAATGTGGTAAATAATAACATAAGTAGGAATGAAAATAATTTTATGGTTGGGGGTCACGACAACATGAGAAAGTGTATTTAGGGGTCACGGCTTTAGAAAGGTTGAGAACCACTGTTCTAGATTATTATTATTATATTATTATATTATTTGATTATAAGTGTCTGCCTATTCACTTTAACTCTTTATATTATATCAAGGTATATGTATTATATCTGAATAATTTAGTTTTAAGATTTTATTGTATGGTTTTACGTATTTTTATTGCTTCCTCCTTCCCCTTTTGTGTGTGTGTAGTGTATATGTAAATAATATTTAGATTGTACGTCTTTATCAGGGCTCTGTTGTTTTTACTTGTAAAGCAGCACAGACATTTAATTAGAAAGAATACGAATGAAATGTTGACACACTATTCCATTGAGGCTAGTAACTGAGATGTAGATATTTTAAGCAAATTCCCATATGCCATTTTAAAATGGATTCGGTTTATTGTCAAATACATGAAAAAGACATATGAGAGACATGTCTCTCTACTCCATCATTATAGATCCAAAAGCTATCCATAATCTCCACCACCATAAGAGAACAAGGGCAGAGATGTGTCTATTCTCTAAATGAAGGAAGAGTACACAAGCAGAACCATGAGCATATGAAACAGATCTCTTTCTCTCTTCCTTACAAACACTTATATCTTTTCTTTTGGACACCTCTACACTGCGTTGCTAGAGTAAATCATGTGCTTTCTGTGTTCCCAACCTTTGGTCTTCCAGGGTTTTTGGACTTCATCTTCCAAGCTGGACATGGTTTCTGCAAATTGAGGTCCCAAAAACCCGGAGGACCCAAGGTTGGATGTTTTTGCTCTACTGAGGAAACAACAAAACAAGATACTTGGTATCTTCTCTTGAGTTTTAGTTCTGCTTCCTTTTTTTGGAGGAAGTTCCCCAATTCAAACCACATTGCGGTTTGGTCTCTACCACCCGGGATATTTTCTTGAGCCATTTCATTAAAAAGGTTTTTGAATAATCTCTAATAGACTTTCCTTCACTGTGTCTCTCGCACAGTAATACACAGCAGTGTCCTCAGGACTCAGATTATTCATTTGCAAATAAAAATTGGAGCTGTCCTTGGAAGCGGTGAAGCGCCCTTGGATGGCAGGCAAATAGTAATTGGTTAGTGAAGGTTTCCAATAACTCACTAACCACTGGAGTCCCTTTCCTGGCTTCTGTCTTACCCAAGCCATATACCAGTCATTAAGGTTAAATCCACTGGTGGCACATTTCAGTCGAACAGATGCTCCAGGTGTCTTCATTTCTGAACCAACTTGGGTCAGAACAACATTCTGGGACTCCACTCCTGGTGTGGAAAAGTTAAAAAGAGATACAAAGATAATGAAGAGAAGTCACAATAAATCAGTGTTAGAATTTTTTTTGTACTGAACATGAGTTGTATAGAAAATGAGCATTCAATTACAAGTATATGATAGGGAAGTACATTCGAGCCATTCCAAGCAAGAGAGGAAAAATGAAACATACCTTCCCAAACTGTGACTACAAGCATCAGGTGGAGCCACCATGACATTTTGTCAAGCATTTGGGAGATATTGTGAAGGCAACAGAACGTTCTTGAAAAAGGGGAACTAAAGATTGCTCTCCCAAATACCTTTTGAGGCCGATTTATAGAGACACGTTGTTACCAATATTTGCATAAACAACCAAGAGTCTTTTGGTACCTCAAACAGCAACACATTTAATTTGTAAAGGATTCTTGAATGGCAGTCCACTTCAGATGCATCAATATTTGCATATTGCCTGAGACATGATACAAACTGATATTTATAAAACCGATCTCTCTTCCTAGTCAGGTGTGCAGTGTTTAAGCTCTAAAGTGATAGTATAAGATTTTAGAATGGGGACAACGCATCATATTATTTCTACATAGAGAGAATGAATATGTTGCCTACAAATGTGCATCCATAGACAATGTACTTATATGTGCCTAAAAGGATTCTGGGTATTATTTGTTTAACTTCTTGGGGTTAGGTAATGAGGCAGGTTTATGTACTTCAATGTTTTCTCTCTCTTGTGCTGTTGACACATGTTCAGCAAGGGATTGTGTGGATATGTAGCAAAACATGAGGCTAGAGGGAACTAAAATCTGCCTTGGTACAAAAGATAGATCACTACTCACTACACATAACAGAATAAAACAGATTGCATTGGAACCAGGTTCAACAAAAACAATGAATAAGATTTCTAAAATGAGCATGACCAAGCTAAAAGGGCTAGGCAAAGGATAGTACAAATAGCGTACCATAGGGCTGGGGAAGTGGATAAAGTGCAAAAGAGAGTACTATCTGGTGACCTAGGGCATATATAACTAGGGACTAATCATTCTCAAATGCTTGCTGGATCATCCAGGTTTTCCCTTAAAAATAATAGAATAATTTCTTTTTTTTCTTTTTTAAAAAATTGAATCTTAAAATAGAGTTTAAAAGAAATACATAGAATTGCATTAAAGTGTAATAACCGAATAATTTCCTTAGATTTGACAAGTGTGTGTTTAGTTTTCAACACCTGGAAATACAACTTTTTGCCATAATTTCCATCACTATAAGGATGCAGTGAGACAATCAAATTAGGCTATGTTCTCATACGTCAAATCTTGAGCACATGGAAGGAACTTCTTGTCTATATCTTTCCCTCATAAAGGTTTTTTTCTCTCAGGTTTTTTTGCTTTCTAAAAATATGTGAGAAACAAGGAAATATATTCTTGGTATCCTTTTTTCGCATTCAGTGTTGGCTTTGGAAGAAGTGCCTCAGGTCTGATAATTTTGTGGTTTGGTCTCCACCATCTGCAAATATTTCCGGCGTCATTTCACTTGAAAGGTTTTTGTATAATCTCTGATGGTCTTTTTTTCACTGTGTCTCTCGTACAGTAATACACAGCTGTGTCTTCTAGAATCAGATTGTTCATTTGCAAATAAAAGTTGGAGCTATCCTTTGAGGCTGTGAAGCGTCCTTGGATGGCAGGTGAATAGTAATTGGTTTGTGAGGATTTCCAGTACATTACCAGCCATTCCAGTCCCTTCCCTGGTTTCTGCCTGACCCAATTCATCCAATAGTCATTGAGGACAAATCCACTGGTGGCGCATTTCAGTTGAACCGATTCTCCAGGCTTCTTCAGTTCTGAACCAACTTGGGTCAGAACAACACTCTGTGAATTTATTCCTGGCAAGAGGTGGCAAAAAGAAAGAAAGAACAGTAAGATGTAGAAAGATAAAGAATGGGTAGATTGCCTTCTCTATACACTATTCATTTAGCTTAATCTAAATAAAATATCTTCCTCTTTCTCATGAGAGCAAAATACCTCTCCAGGTTGCTAGAGTAATCATCACGTAAAGCCAAGGCACCATTTTCTTTGTGGGTCTGGAGTTATTGGATGAAGAAAAATGTTAGGATGCTTCCTTATGAGGGAAGAGAC
This sequence comes from Anolis apletophallus, assembly GCA_030556195.1. NCBI lineage: Eukaryota > Metazoa > Chordata > Lepidosauria > Squamata > Anolidae > Anolis > Anolis apletophallus. Next base: position 142,092,930 of record JARBWK010000008.1, on the reverse strand, counting down.
CTGAAGATCTCCAAATGAACCTTGGATGCAATGATGCATGTTTATAGGGTTGACGCACTGTTGCCAGTATTTGCATATCATTCAACACAGCACAGTACTACTATAAGTAGTAAGTTTGAGGCTGCATTTCTGCTATGAGTCATAGTACCTAAGGAGGATCCATTGGGAAGTCTTCCCTTAGTAACTGACATCTAGATTGTAGTGAGTTAATTATTAATCACCAATTTTCTTCTCAAAGGAAGTAATAAGTAATTTTAACAATTTTTTCCAGCATAAGAAAGTCTAGAAAACCATGACACTATTTCCAGTTTGAGAATTATTCTGTGCAAACATTAGCGTGATGGTATTTAACGTTTTCAGTGCAGAAATATTTTCTATACAAAAATGTTATTTTCTGCACAGGAAAAGCCATTTCATATATAGTGAAAGCTGTTTTGTGTGCAAAACAAGCACATGCAAATTTTGCCAGATGATGTCCCAAAAGATTTTGTCAGTCCAGGATTCTTTACGTCAGGATTTCTTAATAATTGAAAAACACATTTTTGATCATTTTTCAAATATTCTTGAACATTATATGTTTTAATGGTGTTTATATTGTTTTTATAATGTTATTCTGAGTGTTTTTAATTGTATTTTTTTATGAATGTGTGGCATCGAATTGTTACCAATCTATAACCCGCCTTGAGCCGCCTTAGGGAAAGAAATATTGTAAGGCGGGAAAGAAATATTGTAAGTAAGTAAATAAATAAACATTCATTTCCTGTGGCTAAATTAATATGGTTGGTCAGAAGGAAAAACAACATGTGATGAAGTCCTAACATTATTTTCCTGGATTATTAGTATGTATTTGGTAGTATTCAATGAGTGAAACTTAAGTGAAATAAATGATGTGGCATGAGATTACATCATTTTAGAGAGACATAAATATGCAAATTAGTCTGTTTTAATGTTTAATTTTTTTTCCAATGCAGCATTAATTCTATATATAGAGGAAATTTGGACTGGCAACTGTATTGTACTGCAACGAATGCTGCTTGCACACTGCAGAATGATGGCAGTTTGATACCACATTGACTGTTGTGGATCAATCCTATGGAATTTTGGATTTGTAGTTTGCAAGCTATTTACACTTCTTTGCCAGAGAGCAAAAAAGTAAAGTCAATAAATGACTTTGATGATTATATTGCAATCATAATATGTGTGTATTTGCCAAAAGCATCTACTTGGTGCCATGGACTTGAAAAACTTTTCATTATGCTTCTTTCTTAGACACCACATTTCAATACTTCATCAGCACTGAGGCTGGGGGTTTTTTAAACTCTTTTCTGGCCTCACCTTTGCTGCCGCCTTGCTATGGAGAAGAGAACAGCAATTTAATAGATCTGAGTTTTTGACTGTCTCTCACTAGGCTTCAAATCAACATGTAGCTACATCTGGCACAATAATACTGGGCTGTATCTTTCTCCTTTAAGCTGTTCATTTGGAGATAACATCGGTTGGCAGAGTTGTCCCTTGAGATGGTGAATCAACCTTTTATTGAGTTAGCAATAATATATAGTAGTAACATCAATGTAAGCAATCCATTCCAGTCCTTTCTGGTGAGCTTGCCGTACCCAGCACATCTGATAGCTCTCAAAATTATATCCAGAAGCCTTACAGGAAAGTCAGATAGTTTCTCCAGGTTTTTTTTAATTCCTCCTCCTGATTCTACTAGCTGAATTTACATCTGGACACCTGAAAGAAACCACACTTCAACAAATTAGATTCAAACCTTGAAATCCTTCTCTCTCTGCATCTTATGCACACACATAAAATTGTTAGAAAATATAAAATCACCTTGAAGCATTGTAAAAGCAACAAGGAAGATTAAGCTCAACATTATAGTGGCTTTCAACAGGTTTCAGTTATGTCTCTCCAGTGGATCAAGTTTTAAGTTGTTCCAACATTTAGCACTGCACGCTTGTTTAACACAAAGCCTATCTCGGAGTTTAAGGAAGGTGAGAGTAACATGATTTGCATAAATCTTTCTATACTATATCATATGTCAACCCAACCTAAGAAGGCAGAGATTAGTCTATTTCAGATCTATGTTAAAGTGCATCTACGCTAGTACAGAATTAATGTGCCAAGAATACTGTGAAGGAGAAATGACAGAAAAAAACAAAGATATTTTGAAACTTCGGTATTTTGAATGGTTAAATTAGTTAAGTATCATTATGATGCCGGAATCCTGAAGCAGAATTTTGGGTGAGAAATGCCAATGCTTGGCAAGGAACCATCCACAGGAATGCCCCTTACTCTATGTCACTGAAGCGATTCCATATGGGCTAATTTGACAGCTCCCATCCCACGTGTGTTTTTTATTGCTGTTTTTCTCCCAGTTATATACTGACTAGCTGTCCCCTGCCATGTGTTTCTGTGGCCCAGTCTGGTGATCTGGAAAATAAAGTAAAGAGAAAGTGTTGGTTTCTAATATATGTAACTTCTTTATGCTTGTGGGTAAACAGTATTTCTTGCTGTTTCTTTGTCAGTGTTGATGTGGAGATTGTCTGGTTTGCCTACTCTGGAACATGCAACATATAATTCTACTTCTTTTGGGGTCCTTTTCAAGTCTATGATACTATATCTGTGTGTGTGTGTGTGTGTGTGCACGCGTGTGTGTGTGAATCATATATATTTCTCTATACCTATGGCTGAATGGCTCTTTGTCAGGAGGGCTTTGATTACGTTTTCTTGCCCTGATGAAAAGAGTTGGACTGGATGGCTTTAAGCAGAGAGAGAGAGAGAGAGAGAGAGAGAGAGAGAGAGAGAGAGAGAGAAAAGGAGGGATGCCTGTAGTCATTTGTTTGTTGGACTATGACCCTTGAGCCCAGTGTTCAATTCACCATGATAGCATTGCCATGGGTTGCCCTAGCTATGAAATAACTTGAAGGCCACAACAATTGTTGATATTGGTGGTGAAAAGGCAAAAAAGATGAAAAAAAATGTTTCAGCTCTTTCAGACAAAGCCACAAAGGGCTGAATGCCTGTTTTCCAGGAAGAGCTGTTTTTGTACAGCCTTCAAGAAAAATGACAACACTGTGCCTCCTGCACAGTAATAAATTGCAGTGTCTTCAGAATTCAGGCTACTCAGTTGCAGGAAAACCTGGCTTTTTGAGATGTCCCTTGTGATTCTGATGCGATTTTGGAGACCACTGTTGTAGTGATTGGTCCCACTAATGCTCCATATTACTCCTGCCCATTCTAGGCCTTTCCCGGGGGCTTGACGGATCCAGTGCCCATTGAGGTTTGTTAGAGATATCCCAGAGACTGCACAAGTCATGTGCAGAGTTTCTCCTGGCTTCTTTGAACCACCTCCAGATTCTGTGAGGGTAACCTGGGAGGAAATGTCTTCAGACAGATGGGAAAGTATAAAAACTGTTAGAAATCAGAGAAAAAGATTATATAACAATTATGACATAAGGCATATTATTTTTTTACATGCAGGGAAGATCATTAGGAAACATATCAAATGGCTCAATCCCATGACTGATTGACTATAGGTAAGAAGTTCCTAAACCAAACCAAATTCATCCAAGGAACAGGAACAGTTTGACCCCACTTGTAACTTCCCTTTAAAGAAGGCTGAACCTGAACTATTTGCATAGCATCAGAATTATTTCAAATACAAGACCATAACAGTCTGAAGCCCACCAATGATAAAAGTGGATGACTTCAGCAAGAGCAGCAGGTCTCCTGTATCCCTACCGACATCTGAACAGTCTATCATTGTGTTTTTTTTCCCGTTGGCAAAAAGTTGGGAGTTCTAGAATGAATGTTTGTTTGGACAGAGCTAAGAACATCTTCTTTTGAGACTATATTGCTCAGATTATTCAGGCAGAAGTCATGCTGACTGATAGAATCTGAGAAATGCGATTAAAATAAAAGTTGAGTACTTTCAATATATATAGCTGGCAATTTCTGATTTTCTAAATTTCTTCTACCTTAGAGTTGAATTTCGGCTTTGACTCTTGCGTCCATTCCCACCCTACTAACCTAGGCATATTTTGATTTTGATGACTCTCTTAGTCAGAAACAGTTAGACTGACATTTTTGCTGCAGAGTGAAAGCAAGACAGTAGGTACTTTCTTCATAACATCTAACAGATTTGTCATGCAGGAACAGCCAAATTCACACACTACAGCAAAGGTGTGCAAGGGCATGGGACCAGAAGTCAACATGCTCCTTCACTCCATGCAGGCTTCACTTCCCAGAGCAAGCCCAAATACTTTGATTTCCCCCCATAATCCCTCTTGAATTCATGCACAGAATATCATCTCCTTGAGAATATGAATGAAATTGCAACAGGAAACAGAAGGATTTGGGTCACCATAACTTGAAAATGACCAGAAGGACTTGGAATATATTCATACACACCATCCTCATTGGCTTGGGGTTTGATTGAGTTTGGGGCTTTTGCTGCATTTAAGGAAGAGTGTCCAGCTATGATGTCCAGTCCTCATTTTAGAATAATTAAAGTCATTTTGATGAGTCAGAGGGCCCTTTCACACAGTCATATAACCCACATCAAGGCAGAAAATCCCACAATATCAGCTTAAAACTGGGTTATCTGACTCCACACTGCCAGTTCAAAGTAGATAATGTGGAATTTTATTCAGCTGTGTGGAAGAGGCCAGAGAAAACCCCATGATAGGGTCATTTTAGGTCACCGTTAAGTTGGAAATGACTCTCATGCACACAACAACTGTTGACATTGGTGGTTGGAAGCAGAACACATGAAAAATGGCTTTGTTTTCCGCTCTTTCACACAAAGCCACAAAATATGAATGCCTATTTTCCAGGAGGAGATGTTTTTATACTGCCTCTGAAAAAGATTTCTTCATTGTGCCTCTCGCACAGTAATACACTCCGGTGTCCTCAGGCTTCAGGCTGCTGAGTTGCAGGAAAACATGGTTTTTTGAGGCATCCCTTGTGATTCTGATGCGATTTTGGAGAGCACTGTTGTAGTAAGTGCTCCCTCCACTCCATATACTGCTTATACTTCCTGCCCATTCTAAGCCTTTTCCGGGAGCTTGACTGATCCAGTGCACAGCATAGCTTGTTATAGGTAACCCAGAGTCTATACAGGCCATGTCCAGAGTTTCTCCTGGCTTCTTTGTACGGCCTCCAGTCTCTGTGAGGGTAATCTGGGAGGAAATGTCTTTGTAAAAAAAGGGGGGAGGGTGGAAAGGAGAGACATTAAACATAGTTTGAAATAGAGAAAAATATAATATTTATTTATTTCATATTCTTCTATCTTATGACATAAGAAATATTATTCAATTAAGAAAAATGGGAGAAATTTACATGCAGGGAAGATCATGAGGAAAACTATGAAATGGCTCACTTCCATGATTGCCTCCCTATGGACAAGATGTCCCTGCAATTAAACCAAATTCACCTAAGGGACATGAACAGTTGGCCCCCTGCTTGGAAGTTCCCTTTAAAGAAGGCAGTACAATAAATATTTGCATGGCACATCAATCTATATATATATAAAGAGAGCTGTCGTGCAACTCGGTAAATATACAGCAAAACTATAAGCCCCACAACCACCACACTCCCCAACACATTCCACCATACCACAAGGTATGTATAGGCCACAAAAAACCCGGCCTACATACCTCGCAACCCCCCAAACACAGCACCCCAAAAACGCCCATTACAACCTGCCTTAGCAGTGCATGGTTAATGGCAATGGCCTCCTTCCCCCACGAGGGGAGGGGAGGGGGAAAGCCCTGCTTAGCAATGGTGGTGGCGCACTCAGCCCCCCCCAACCCCAGCCCCTCACCCTCAGCCCTCGCTCACAAGTTCGTCCTCCTTCTCAATGCCCGTCACCATCTTCCGCCGCCTCCTCGCCGCTCCTGGACCCGGCCCATGCGGGTGGCGCCATGCCCGCCTCCTTCGCCGCCTCCCAGCTGCTCCCGGACCCGACCCGCGTGGCCGACGCTGTGCCCCCCTCCTTCGCTGCTTCCCAGCCGCTTCCCAGCCACTCCTGAACCTGGGCCGCATGGCCCGAGGCGGCCACAGCGCCGCCCGTGCGGCCCGGGTCTGGGACTGACTAGGAGGCGGTGGAGAAGGCCAAGGAGGCAACAGCGCGGCCCGGGTCCGGAACCGGCTGGGAGCCAGCTGAGGAGGCAGCCGAGGAGGCGGCCGAGGAGGCGGCGGAGGAGGCGGTCACAGCGCCGCCCGCGCGACCCAGGTCCAGAAGCGGCTGGAAGATGGCGGAGGAGGCGGGCACGGCGGAGGTGGGGAAGGAAAGAAAGAGAAGAAGGTAGAGAGGGAGGGAGGGGAGAAAGGAAGAAAAATGAAGGAAGGAAGGAAAACGGAAGGAAAGAGAAGACGAGAGGGAGAGAGGGGAAAAGGAATAAAAATGAAGGAAGGAAGGAAAAGGGAAGGAAAGAGAAGATGAGAGGGACAGAGGGGAGAAAGGAAGAAAAAGGAAGGAAGGAAGAAAAGAAAAGGAAGAGGAGGTGGGGAGGTCTACTGGAAACACTCACAAACAGGGGAACTCCAGACAAGAAAAAATCAGAGACAGCTAATCACCTCCCAACAAAGGATCTAACTGAAGCAGTAACCAACCACACCTTGAAACTACAAAGCCATTATGTACTGATCAAGGTGGCCCACTACAACATTTGCTCTTCCCTCCAACAGACAAGAGTTATTTCTTTCTCCCACCCTGGACATTACGTATGTCCACCCACTTTCCTTCCTTTTCCATCCTTCTTTGCCTCTTTCCTACCTTTCCTGTCCACCAGACTACGCCCCAGCAACGCGTGGCCAGGTCATCTAGTGCAAATATAAGACTATAGCAGTCTGAAATGAACAAAAGATAAAGAGTGATTGACTACAGCAAAAACAGAAAGTCCTATATCTGCCCAATTCATTGTTGTGTTTTGTTCATTTCACCTAGTGTTGGGAGTTGAGAAAGTACGTTTATTGGATAGAGCTTTAAAAGTTTTCTTTTGAGATTATGCATGCATATAAATGACAGAATTAATACATGTTGATACTTTAACTGCCATGACTCAATAGTATCAACTTATGGGGGTTGCACTTTTGTGAGGCGGATGCTCTCCTTCGAGAAAGCTAAAGCCCTTACAAAACTACAACTCTCAAGATTCCATATACATTCCTAGATCTCATCTGCATTTGCTTTAAAATTAGTGGCATTTAGGGATTTTTGTGAAGCTTATCCAGCTGTTGTTTCCATCTTCTTAGAATATTAAATGCATTCACATTATCCCTGCTTGTATTTTTATGGCCATGTTTAGAGCTTCTTACTGTTGTAAGGATGCATTTGTAAGCATTTACTACAGAGCCACAGTGATGTAGTAATTTGAATGTTGAACTGGAACTCTGGAGACCAGGGTTCAGTTTCCCATTTGGTCATAGAAACCTACTATATAATCTTGAGTGAGTTCAAGAAAACTACATGATAGGGTTGCCTTTAGATTTCCATAAGTTGGAAACGACTCAAAAGCATTCAACAACACTCATTGGCACCCTCCTAATGCTCCATTATATCCCACCCTCCTTATGCTTTCCTCACATTTCTTGAATGTTCTCAACATAACATACCCTCCAGATTTTTGTTCCTTGTCCTTTTCCTTATTTTTTAAATAAGTATCTTGAGTTTTAGCTATTAGATTTTAATCTATTGTGCTTTTATTGGACTGTACTCCACTCTCCTCATGCTGGTCTATGACTGTAAAAAAGAAAGATTTGAGATTGGATGTTGAGAGCAGAAATTATGATTTTCAGTTCTTTCACACAAATAGATGAATGCTTGTTTTCAAGTAAGAACTGTTTTTGTACTGCCTCCAATTTAAAAAAATGTTGTTGGTCACGAACAGTAATACACTGTGTGGAGTCTTCAGACTTTGTTGCACACCAAGGCTGGGATTGGCCTGAAAGTTTTCAGGCTATATAGTCACCCCAAGTTTTCAGGCTATATAGCCATGTTCTAGAAGCATTCTCTCCTGATTTCACCTGCATTTATGGCAGGCATCCTCAGAGGTTGTGAGGTCTGTTGGAAACTAGAAAAATTGGATTTATATATCTGTGGAAAGTCCAGGGTAGGAGAAAGAATTCTTGTTTTTAGATGTGACTTGTTAGGCAGTAATAAGCCACACCTAAAAACTATCAGGCCATCAAATGCTATTCAAGGTGACCTAGCTCCAACAGACAAGAGTTCTTTCTCCCACCCTGGACTTTCTATAGATGCCATAGATGCAGGCAAAATGTCAGGAGAGAATGCTTCTAGAAAATGGCCATACAGCCCGTAAAGCCTACAACAACCCAAACTAGAGTTTGTTAGAGAAAATCTAGAGACCCCTCAGGGAGAGGGGGTGGGATATAAATACAACAACAACAACAACAATTTTCCTGGCTTCTTTGTGCCACCTCCAGACTGTGTGGTTAACCTGAGAGGAAATGTCTTCAGACAGAGTGGAAAACATAGAAATAGTTAGAAATCAAGAAAAGTACAGGAAGAAATTGTGATATAAGAAATATTATTGTATCTAGAAAAATAAGGGGTTTTTTTGCATGCAGTGAAGAAAGGAAACATATCGAATGGCTCAATGTCATCACTGAGTGACTGATATTTTTGAATAAGATGTCAAAAGGATGGAACCATAGAGCAATATCCTTCATGGCAGGTGGTTGGATTAGGTGGCATTTGTGACATATTCTAAACCTTTCATCAGCGTTGTCTTCGCACAATCCTAAACATACACTGGACTGACTATGTGACTAATGTTGCTGTCCTTGAGCAAGCAGGGATCTCCAGCATTGAGGCCATGCTATTGAAAACACAGCTGTGCTGGCAGGGCACGTCTCCAGGATGGAGGACGACCACCTCCCAAAGATATTACTCTATGGTGAACTCTCCATGGGACAGCGCAAGAGAGGTGCCCCCCAAAAAGAGATATAAGGACTCCCTGAAACAATATCTCAGGCTAGGCCAGATTGATCGCCAACAATGGTCCACCCTGGCCTCACATTGGGAGGCATGGAGACGCACTATCCACAATGCTGCAGCCTCTTTCGAGAAGTCATGCCAAACGAGTCTCGAAGAGAAATGACGATGAAGAAAGAACCGCAACTTGGAAACAACATCACCCAAGGAGACTTTCTGCTATGCTTTCTGCAACCGGACTTGCCTATCTTGGATTGGCCTTTTGGGTCATCAACGTGCTTGTAGAGTGCGTGGGATCAGTCCTTCCTGAATCTTTGTTCGTGAAGTAAAGCTAAGAAGAACACACCTTCTTAACTATAAATTGTTTGTAAGTCTGATGTAACTTGGGGACTGCCTGTAATCCTTTGATTTTTGGACTATGACTCTGGAGCCCTCGATTAAGTTCCCCATTTGCCCATAGAAATCTATGGGATGTCTTTGTGTAAGACCATGATAGGATTGCCAGTGGGTCGTCATAGGTATGAACTATCTTGAAGGCCACAACTATAATTTCTGATGGTGAAAGGCTCTTTCAGACAAAGCTACAAAGGCTGAATGCCTATTTTCCAGGAAGGGCTGTTTTTGTACTGCCTTCAAAAAAGATTTCAACACTGTGTTCTCCCACACAGTAATAAACTGCAGTGTCTTCAGACTTCAGATTGCTGAGTTGTAGAACAACCTGCTTTTTTGAGATATCCCTTGTGATTCTGATGCGATTTTGGAGAGCACTGTTGTAGTGATTGCTCCCACTAATCCTCCATATTACCCCTGCCCATTCTAGGCCTTTCCTGGGCACTTGGCGGATCCAGTGCATATCATAGCTTGTTAGAGAAATCCCAGAGACTGTACAAGTCAGTTGCAGAGTTTCCCCTGGCTTTTTTTCACCACTTCCAGATTCTGTGAGGGTAACCTGGGAGGAAATGCCTTCAGGCAGATGGGAAAAACATAAAAACTGTTAGAAATCAAGAAAAGATTATATACAATTATTACGTAAGAAATATTATTTAATCAAGAAAAATAGAAGTGTTTTTTTACATGCAGGGAAGATCATTAGGAAACCTATCAAATGGCTGAATCCCATGACTAACTGACTGTGCGTAAGACGTTCCTAAAACCAAACCAAATTCACCCAAGGAACAAGAACAGTTTGACCCCACTTGTAATTTCCCTTTAAAGAAGTCTGAACCAGAACTATTTGCATTGCATCAGAACCATTTCAAATATAAGACCGTAACAGCCTGAGACCCACCAATGATAAATGTGGATGGCTTTGGCAAAAGCAGCAGGTCTCCTGTATCCCTATATAATTCTGCACAATCTATCATTGTGTTTTTCCCATTGGCAAAAATTGGAAGTTCTAGAATGAATGTTCGCTTGGCTAGAGCCAAGACTGTCTCCTTTTGAGACTATATTGCTCAGATTCTACAGACAACGGTTATGCTGATTGATAGAATCTGAGAAGTGTGGTTAAAATAAAAGCTGACTACTTTCAATATGTCTAGCTAACAGTCTCTGTGGTTTTCTAAATGTATTTTACATTAGAGCTTGATTTTCTGGTTTGAAAATTGTTCCCGTTCCCTTCCTACTAACCTAGGCATATTTTGATTTTTATTGTTCTCTTATAGAGGAACATCTAAAGGGAGATATCAGCTGCAGAGTGAAAGCAGGACAGTGGGTGGTTTCTCCATAATGTCTAACAGTTTTGTCATGGAGGAACTGCTGAATTCACACACTACAGCAGGGGTGAGCAAGTGTATGGTATCGGACCTACGGCACTCTCTGCTTCCAGTAATTAAGGACCAATGAAAGTTGCAGCCATAAAACAATCAAACTGTTTTATTTACAGCTATATACAGTGCACAGAGTAAATTCGTCCGATCTCTTCAGCACACAGCATCAGAAGCAATGGCACAGACTGCTTCTGTTATCAGTTACGAAAACACGCCTCCATCATTTCAATACTCATGGCACAAAGTCCGGTTTCATTAATCAGGAAACAGTAATCCATCATTGCAATACATTCTAGGAATACACTTGTAGATCTTTGATACATTAACTCAATGAATGCTGGACAGCTCCCTGCATACCCACTTAGCACATAGCAAAAACACATAGCAAATGGCAAGCTTTAAAAACACACACAGTCAATATTGAAATCTTCCTTTACATTTCAAAAAGTCTCAACACATGGGACCAGAAGTCAGTGTGCTATTGAGCTCCATGCAGACTTCGCTTCCCAGAGCAAGCCCAAATACCCACATTTCCCCCATAAACCCTCTTGAATTAATGCACAAAAATATCATGGTGTGATATCTCTTTAAAAATATGAGAGAAATGGCAACAGGGAAACAGAAATATTTGGGTCATCATTAGATAAAATAACTGGAAGAATGTCTGAAGGGGTCCTGGGAGTGCATCAAAGTAGCTCCAGAGTCCTTTAACTTAGGGTTGTTCACTGGGTATAAACATGAACTTATATAGATATATTTCCTTCTCCCCCTTGTTCCCTTTCTCCACTCTTGTTACTTCAGCCATAGCAAAGAATTTGATGAACCAACAGCATTTTATTTGAGAACACAGAAATGTTGGTCCACTCTTACAACTACCATGTCAGACTACACAGAGAAGCCATTGAAATCCACAAGCACATGGACAATTTCAACAGAAAGGAGGAAACTTTGAATATGAACAAAACCTGGCTACCAGTATTAAAGAATTCTAAAATCAGGTTAGTAAATAAAGAATACTAAAAAAGACTCCAGGGGAATTCCAGGCAGGAAACAATCAGGGCCAGGTAGCACCTCCCAACAAAGGATTCCCCCAGGCAGGAAGCAACCAGACCTTGAAGGTGCAAGGCCATTAAATGCCAACCAAGGTGGCCAATTGCCACATTCACACCTGCATCAAGCAGACAAGAGTTATTTCTCCCACCCTGGACATTCCACAGATAAATAAACCCAATTTGCCTAGTTTCCAACAGACGTCACAACCTCTGAGGATGCATGCCATAGATGCAGGTGAAACATCAGGAGAGAATGCTTCTGGGCAGGGCCGTAGCCAGGATTTTGGTTTGGGGGGGGGGCTGAGTCTGAGTGAGAGAGGGTCTACACTTCCAAACCTTTTGTATTGTTATCCCAATAGCCCCATGAATATGGGATATATTGAGCATGGTGATCAGACAAGAGTTCTTTCTCCCACCCTGGACATTCCACAGATAAATAAATTCAATTTTGCTAGTTTCCAACAGACCTCACAACCTCTGAGGATGCCTTCCATAGATGGAGGTGAAACATCAGGGGAGAATGCTTCTGGGCAGGGCCGTAGCCAGGATTTTGTTTCCGGGGGGGGGCTGAGTTTGATTTGGAGAGGGGCTGAGTCTGAGTGAGAGTGGTTCTACCGTACCAAACCTTTTGTATTGTTATCCCAATACCTCCATGAATATGGGAAATATTGAGCATGGTGATCAGATCATGATATGAATAAACACAACAGTTAAAATCATGTACCATTATAGCCTTCTCGCGGACCAACCTGAGAATTGGTAGGCTCCAATTTAACACATTGAGAACATGTCATCCCTGGGGTGCGCATGCGTCGGCAAACTTTTTAGATGCTCCACAAGTGGCTCCCACATGAGAGTGAAGAAAAAAGACAGGTGGACCGGCTAAACCAACCCCCCACCCTCAGAAACTGGGCCAGTGGATGAAGAAAGTAGAGGAGGTAGGAGGGAGTAAAAAGTGGGGCCCAGGAGAGAAGGGGGAAGTGGATGCGGCTGGATTAAACTTCAAAGTTTTGTGTGAGGAAAGAGGAATCCAAAATGGCCATGGGAACCAGCTCGGGATTGACCGAGGTGCTGGAGGCTAAAATGGACAGAATGCTCAATCTCTTGGAGGAGAAATTTGGAGCGGTGCAGCAAAAACTTGGAGAGGTGGAAAAAGTGATGGGGGATGTAGTCAAGGATGTCTCCGATTTGAAGGTGACTACCAAAGAGTTGGGAGTAAAAGTGGAGAAAAATGAGAAGGAGACCCAAGATCAAATTAAAGGATTGGAGGAGACGATAAGGAGACAGAATCAGAGACTTACTAATCTGGAAGATCGGCAGAGGAGGCGAAATATCCATTTAAGAAACTTTAAACAGGACTTTGCAAAAGGAGAGAAGTTGGTGGAGGCAATACAAGAGTGGCTCGAGAGGAACAGCGTTGTAATCCAAGTGGAGGACATTGAAAGAGCACATTGGGCCCTCGGCCGAAGAAACCAACAACAGAGGCAGAGGGACATTGTGATCGCCTTTGTAAGTGAAAGCCTGGCGGAAAGGAGTTATCGTCACTTGAGAAGCATCTCTGATCTTAATCAGGATGGCAATCAAGTTATCTGACTCCGTGATCTCTCTCAGCAAACTCTGCGTGAGAGGGCAGGACTTCGCCCAATCACAGCATGCCTCTTCCAACATGGGGTTAAATTTAGATGGGGTTTCCCAACAGCCATCCTTGTTTTCAAAGGGACTGAGATGCTGCAAGCAGGACGTATGAGGAGGGGCTGGATCTGCTAAGCCGCCTGGGAATTTCAATGACTCAGCAGCAAAGGGGGAGAAGGAGGGGCAGAAGGAGGAGGGGCAGCTGGTGGCATGGAGCAGCAAACAAGGCCCTCTAGTGGACTGAGTGGACAGAGCGGAGAGGGATCCAGTGGAAGAGGAACGCCGGACGACGAACAGATAGCAGCCCTTATAGAAAAGGATGAGCGCATGAGACAGCTTACTGAAGAACTGGAGGTAATGAGAAAGGAGCGTAAGAGGTTGCTGCTGCGACAAGCCAAACGGAGGTAAAGTAAAGAAAGAGGAAGAAAGAAGAAAAGAAGTTGGAAGAAGAAGAAAGAAAGAGATTGAACATTGGGTTTGGGGATTGTTTATGGTTACTTTGGGCTAGTTGTAGTTTAAGTAGTAATTCAGCCGAAATGGGTAGTAAGAGGGGAAGGGAGGGGGTTTAGGGGGAAACCTAAATAAGAGTAAGGGGAGCCAGGAGGTGGGGCACTCACAGATGGGGGCCTCTACACAAGGGCAAGCGTGGAGCTGGTCTCCCCACCTGATCCAGGTGGGGACACGAGAAGGCACGGGTGTTTGAGGGTGGAAGGGTTGAGAGGAAGGAGGAAAGCAAGCATGTTAGGACAGTTCAAGGGAATGGAAATATAAGGGAAATTAGTAATTTAACAATATTAGCTTTAAATGCGAACGGCTTGAACTCGGATTTTAAGAGGTATAGGGTATGCAAATTGGCAAGGGAAAATAAGGTTGACATATTGGTTTTGTCAGAAACTCACAAAGGAAGGGACCGGGAACAATTAATAAATGATAAGAAGTGGAAATGGGTGTATGAATCCCGGGGGACGCATAGGGCGAGGGAACTGCAATCTTGATACATGAAAGGGTTCCGCTGGAGGCGTGGAGTGGCAGAAGGACAGACAAGGTAGATGGGTCTTTATCAAAGGCATAATAAATCGACAGAAGGTGACAGTGGCAGCTATTTATGCGCCAAATGTGGGGCAGAAACAATTCATTATGAACATGAAAAGGAAATTGGATAATTTTAAGGAGGGGACGACATTCTTGGCGGGAGACTTTAATATGCAAATGTCATCAGTAGGAGGAAACAATAGAAGGTCTCTGCATTTAAATAAACTTGATATGGTAGATTTGCATAGTGGGGTTGGGAATAGAAGTACCTATTACTCAGCAAGGCATAATGTATTCAGCTGTATTGACTATGTATTAATGGATAGGACAGGAAAGGCCCAGGTGAAGAAAGCAGAAGTGAAGGCTATGTGGTTGTCCGATCATGCCCCCTTAGTAGTGACAATAAGAATGATGCAATGGAGGAACCCAAGGGTCTGGAAATATAATATGGCGATTGGGACCATGGAACAGGATAAAAGTAGGATACAAAATGAAATAAAAGAGTACTTTTAGGTTGAACAATTCAAGGAAATGTCTAAAGCAGTGGTTTGGGACTGCTGTAAAGCAGTCATAAGAGGTCAGCTTATAAGTCTTGAGGTAGAGATGAATAGGCGATGGAGAAGAGGAAGGGAAAATAAGATCAAGGTCATTGAAATGATACAGGACCAATTGAAGCAGACCAAGGGAAGAGAGTGGTATAGGCTGCTAAAACAGAAAAAAAAAGAATTGGAACAATATGATGAAATGCACTGGAATAAGATGAGAATGGCAATGAGGCAAAAAATCAGTTCTTGGGGACAAAATCAGTCAAACAATTGGCAAGATATTTGAAAAAGAAAAAGGAGAAGTCGTGTATACGGGCATTAAAGGACACCAATGGAGTGATAAAGGAGGGCAAGGAGGATATAGAAAAGATTGTGAAAGACTTTTATGAAAAACTATACAAACAAGGAGAGGTTAGTAGGACACCAATAGAAGTAGGACAGAAAGCAAGTGAAGAGGATAAAACTTACTTAAATGCAGAAATCAGTCAAGACGAGGTGGAAAAGGTGATTAAGGGGGTTAAAATCGTCGAGGCGCCGGGTCCTGATGGATATTCAGGTGAATTTTATAAAACATATATGTATGAATTATCACCATATTTGACGGAAGTCTTTAATGAAGTGTTGTTCAATCAGGTTATCCCACAGTCTTGGAAGATATCGGAGATTGTGACAATTCAAAGGCTGGTCGAGATGAGACCTGCCCGAGTCCCTATCGCCCCATAAGTTTAGCGAACCAAGATTATAAAATATTTGCAAAGGTATTGGCAAATAGATTGGAGAAAATACTACCTAAAATTATTGGGGGGATCAATATGGTTTTGTTAAAAAGACGGATAAGTGAACCAATTAGGAATGTAATGAATGTGCTACACCATGCTACCGCAGCCAAGAGGAAGCTAGGAATATTAAAATTGGATGTGTATAAGGCATTTGACAAGGTGAACCATGTTTATCTGTATGAGGTGTGCAAAGAACTAAATTTGGGAAATAGCTTTTGTGAGGTGATTAGGAGTTTATATATAGGGAGTCAGGCATATATAAGAGTTAATGGAAATAGGGACGGAAAAGATCAGGATATTGAATGGAACTAAACAAGGTTGCCCATTATCTCAATGTTATTTGTAATGGCAATAGAAACATTAGCGAATAAGATAAGACAAGACACAACGTGGAAAGGATACAAGATAGGGGGGGATAGAGATGAAACTAAATTTGTTTGTGGATGATGCAATTATATTAACCCAGACCCCCTTGGAGATGGTTAAAGCAATGAAGGGAACTTTGAGAGAGTTTGAGAGGCAGTCAGGGCTTAGGGTGAATATGGAAAAGTCGGAGATAATGTTTATAAATACAGGCCCAAGGGAACAGATTGAGGTGAGGAAAGCGACAGGGTTAATATTAGGAATAAAGAGAATGAAATATCTGGGAGTGTGGATTTATAAGAATATGGAGAGAATAGTAGACGCAAACTATGGACAGGTCTGGAAAAAAGTCCTGAAACAAATTAAAAGTTGGAAACACAAATGTCTGAGGAGAATGGCAAAAATAAGAGCGGTCAAAATGATGATATTGCCTAAATTCTTGTATTTAGCCCAGGCTTTGCCAGGAGTTCTTTCAGGAGTTAAGATAAAAGAATGGGACAGAAAAAGTAAACCGTTGGGTGGAAGGAGATAAGAAACCACGGATAAGGAAGAAATGGTTGATAGCGAGTGAGAAGGAAGGAGGATGGGGAATCCCAAGCTTAGAGCTATATAGAGACGAGTTTCAGATAGAAAGGCTGATAGAGCTACAAGTGGAAGATAAAAAAATGGGTGAAACTGGAGAAAGAAGTGAATGCAATTGGACCGGAGGAACTGATATTTAGGAGATGGGGAAAAGGTGAGGTAGATAAACTGATAGGACCTATGAGAGCCACTTTGGAGGTGTGGAGAATGTGGCAAGGGAGGATGGCACCGGGAGTCTCGAAGGTAGCCTCGCTACAGGTAATGAACCTAAAAGGAGGAAAATCTAAGCAGAGTAATAAGGGAATTGAGAGGGAAGGGGGTCACAAGACTGGAGCAATTAGTGGATGAAGGGGCAGAATTAGGAGAGACAGACTAGAGAACTGGTTGGGACAAAAGTGGTGGCTGCAAATCTGGGCAGTATGTGAATTTCTTATGCAGAGGGAGGTTAGAGAGGCAATGCAAAGAGAGGACACTGCTTTTGAGAAGTTGGTCAGGGAAAGGAAGGAAGGGAAAAGGGCTCAGGTGGGAAAGATATATAAGCTGTTAGTAGTGTCAGGGGAAAGCCCTGTGTCAGGAATCGGGATTTCGGGCCAAGAATTTGGCAGCCACAACCCGAATCCAGCCAGTAGTCAGTACAACTGATAAGCGGCACCTGGGTGATTAATGGGCCTTAGCGGCTCGGGAGGGAGAAGCACAGCGGGGAAAGATTACAGGGAAATGAGGAATGCTATAAATAAGGGAACGCTGGAACGCCCAGTGCTTTCAACTTAGTTCCTGTTTGTAATGCTGAATAAAGCTTTCTTGGTTACACGAACTGGGCTCAGAGTGATACATCGGAGGCAACTACAGTTTAGCTTACAGTAAAGTTGAAAGCCTTTTACCCTGCAGGCGATATGGAGTTCCAGTTCGCAGCAGGGGGGGAAGAAGAGGGTGAGGAAGCAGACTACCCTGACGGAGAGGAAAGACAGCCACACGATTGGGCAACGTCCACAGGCTATGCCCGGCCGAATGGAGTCACCAACCGCCGGAGGGCCAAGGGAAAGGCTGAGGCGACGGGACTTCAGGAGCTGGAGGAATCGCCCGGGAGAGACATTCCTCAGCGAAAAGGTGGCAGTATTGAGACGACGGTGATGCTGATGTCACAGCAAATGGAAACGCTGTTGGCAGCAAATAGAAGGCTGGAAGAGGCTGGGCGGGAGGCAGGTTCATTGTGGAGCTTGCAAACAGCAAGTAGCGGAGGTTATGCAGCTCTTCCAGATCCCAAGCCGGAAAAGAGCCACCGTGAGGAGGGTGCAAAACAGAAGGTAATGGGGACGCGAGAGGACGCTGTTACCTCTTCGGGAGGAGAGAAGGCCAGAGGAGGAAGCGCGACCCACACAGCGCAGGGAGAGGAATCACCCTCAGATGCAGGGAAAGGGGGAGGAAATACGCCAGGCCGAGGCGGCCAACCCAAGAAGCCCCGACCACAGGTATTTCCAGCAGCGCAGAGAGGAGCTACGAATTGAATTCAACGGAGACGCTGCGGGGTAGCCTTCTTTACTACTACCATAAGAAACTATATGGAAGACTACGGCCACATGTTTCCAAGTGAAGCAAGTAGGGTGCGTACAGTGGGGACTACACTCCGGAAGGCCGCAGCCAACTGGTTCGTACAGTGCCACAGGCGGCATGACCCTGCCTGCAGTCGGGTACGTAGATTCCTAGAAGCCCTAGAAGCAAGGTTCAAGGACCCGCTGGAAAAGATCCGGGCCAAGGAGAAACTAAAAGCGATCTCCCAGGGTACTAGAACTGTGTCCGAGTATGCCGAAGAATTCCAGGGGCTGGCCGAAAGTATCCCGGAATGGTCGGAGGCGACCCTCCTTGAATTGTTCAAGGATGGGCTAAGGAGAGAAATCCTGGAGTGGGCATACCACCGAGACGACCCAGAGACACTAACAGGATGGATCCAGCTGGCAGGGAAGGTGGAAACAATCAGGCGCCAGGTGCAGCGCAGCATCGAGGAGTTACATTGCAGCAACAGAGTCGACAGCGAGTGGGGCTGAGGAGGATCGGCCCGGGGCAGACGCCGGTGCAGTTACCGACGGAGGAGAAGCCGAAGGAAAGAAAAGGGGCCTGCTTCGTGTGTGGCAAGTCAGGGCATCGAGCAGCAGACTGCTGGTAACGCAAGGGAGGAGGAGAAGGAACCCGAGCAGACCGGTCATGGCGGCAGGAAAGTGCGCCGACGGAGATGCCGGAAACAGGAGATGACTGGGGGAGGCGGTGAGTCAGAAAAAGAATATGTTGACATTCCCTGCCAAACTGCGCAGCCAAAACAAGGAATTGCATTGCCAAGCATTCCTAGACTGCGGTTGCTCCAGGGACATAATTAGCCCCGAGGTGGCAACAACATTAGACTGTGACAAGATCCCATTACAGTGCCCAATGGTATTTGCACAACTAGACGGATCCATAGCGGCTGGAGGGGCAGCCCATTTCCAGACAAAAGGGGTGGTATGTCAAGTAGGTCAACATGAGGGCGAGGTACCGTTGGTTATTAGCCCAGCGGCAAAACACCCTTTGATACTAGGGATGCCCTGGTTGAGAGCTAACAATCCTGACATCGATTGGGCTAAACAAACAATAAAGGCCAGAGGGGATAAGGAAACCAGGGTGGAACATGGAGTGGGTAAATTGGGAGAAGCGATACCCCTCATTCCCTGAGTACAAAAATTATGCGGATGTGTTTAGCGCAGTTGACGCAAACCAACTTCCACCAAAGCGCAGGGTGGAGTGCCGGATCGAGTTAGTTGAAGGGGCCAAACTTCCCAAGCCCAAAATATATCCCATGTCCCCTAGGGAAAAGGAAGAATTAAAGAAATACATAGATGTTAATTTAAAAAGGGGTTTCATTGAACCGTCTGATTCCCCCCTCGCAGCCCCGGTACTATTCAGACCGAAGAAGGATGGATCCCTTAGACTATGTGTTGATTACCGAGGGCTGAATGCAATAAGTACAGTTAATAGATATCCCTTACCCTTAGTTAAGGATTTATTGGCGCACCTCGCAAAAGGGAAAATATTTACTAAGTTGGATCTGGCTGAAGCCTACCACAAGGTGCGGGTTAAGGAGTCCGACAAATGGAAAACAGCATTCTCATGTACATTTGGGCAGTATCAATATGCCGTAATGCCTTTTGGCCTGTGTGGGGGGGGGAGGCATATTCATGCAACTGATTAACGAAGTACTCCACCCGTTATTGTATCAGGGAGTCTTCGTATATCTTGATGATATCCTCATAGTGGGTGAGGAGCTGAGTCAACACGTGAAATTGGTAAAACAGGTGCTACAGAGATTGAGGGAGGCTAAATTATATGTGAAATTGGCGAAATGTGAATTCCACAGGGAACAAATAGATTTCCTCGGGTATCGTATATCGACAGGGGTGCAAATGGACCCGGATAAAGTGAAAGACGCCCTCGGGTGGGAAGCCCCTAAAACACGCAAGCAGCTACAATCATTTTTGGGGTTTGCCAACTTCTACCGCAGCTTCATACCCGGCTTCGCCACGGTAGCACTACCCTTGACAGAGTTGCTCAAGACGAAAGGGAGGGGGGAGACCCACAGAGTGAAGGCACCAGGCGCGGTTGATGTGGTCAGAAGAATGCCAAAAGGCATTCGCGGAGCTCAAGGATAGATTTACACGTGAACCCATATTAGTACACCCAGATCCGGACAAACCGTTCACGATACATTGTGACGCATCTGACCGGGCCTGCGGGGCAGCCCTACTCCAAAAGGATAGCGAAGGAAAGCTGCGCCCATGTGCATACCTATCCCGGAAGCTATGCCCAGTAGAACAGAAATGGCCGATCTGGGAAAAGGAAGCGTTCGCCGTAAAACTGGCCCTCGAAAATTGGCGCTATTTACTAGAGGGGGAGCAGGGAACCCTTCGAAGTATGGAGCGATCATAAGAATCTCCAATACCTAAAGTCCCCACGTAAGTTATCGGCGAAGCAAATTAGATGGGCCCAGTATTTTAGCAGATTTAACTTCCAACTCAAGGCGTTCAGAGGCAAGGAAAATGTACTAGCAGACGCCCTATCGCGTCTACCGCAAGTGGAAGGTGGTGAGACTAACGTAATGGGGAAAATGTTTACAGACCAACAGCTAGGTATGGCAGTGCAAACGCGCAGCCAAAAAGCCGGGGAAGAACGATTCACCATACTATCGCAGGAGAAGGGGGCATGGGAAGAAGAGATCCGAAGAGCAGGCACGAAAGATGAATGGTTAGCTATGAATAAGGACAAATGCGTCAACCAAAAGGGGCTCTGGTATAAAGGGAAGAGATTGTACATCCCGGTAGAAGTGCGAGACGTAATGCTTCATAGGTATCATGACCACCCGAGCGCGGGTCACCTGGGGATAGCAAAGACCACGAAATCTCTTAGCAAACAGTGCTGGTGGCCCAACCTGATAGAAGATGTTAGAACCTATATTGCCAAGTGTGATAATTGCGCCATGAATAAGGTACCACGGGCAAAGCCGCAAGGCCTGTTACAAACGGTTGCAGAACCCCGAGAGGCTTGGAGCCATGTAGCCATGGATTTTGTAGGGGAATTACCTCCGAGCAGAGGTTGCCGATACATTTGGACTGTAGTAGATCTATTTTCCAAGCAGGCGCACTTCGTCCCGTTGGCGCGATTGCCGTCCGCTGAGCGGTTGGCCGAATTATACTTGAAACACATTTACAGGTTACATGGGTGCCCTGAAAAGGTGATAAGCGATCGGGGAGTACAGTTCGCAGCCAGGTTTTGGAAATCCTTTGTCACTAGGCTAGGGGCCGAGAGAGGGCTGAGCTCCGCTTATCATCCGATGACAAATGGCGGGGTGGAGAGAACTCAACAGTCATTGGGACAGTTTCTCCGAGCTTACGCCAACAGGGAACAGTCTAATTGGGTAGATCTACTGCCTTTTGCCGAGGTAGCCTTCAACGGGGCAGTACATTCTGCATCCGGCCTGTCCCCTTTTGAAGTGGTTTATGGGAGAGCGGTAGCGCCTTTGCCTAGGTTGGCGACGCTGGAAGGGGACAAGGAGGAGCCAGAACCTTGGGAGACGAGAGTGGGAGAGGCCTGGCAGCGGGTGGGGGAAACCCTTGCGAGCACACGCAAGCGATACAAATGGTATGCGGACCAGAAGCGCCGCGAAGGAGAACCCTTGAGGGAAGGGGAGTTAGCATGGCTATCAACCAAACATCTAAATCTTAAAATCCCCTCTAAGAAACTGGGGCCCAAATACTTAGGTCCGTTCAGAATTAAACGGCAGATCAACCCAGTATCATATGAACTGCGATTACCTAAAACCATGGGCCGCATACATCCTGTATTTCATTGCAGCTTACTAAAAAAATACCAGGGCACATTGGATCCTGGCATCGAGAGTAAAACCGAACGTTCTCTTTCTCCACAGGACGAGGAGGGAGGCATCATGTCAGGAATCGGGATTTCGGGCCAAGAATTTGGCAGCCACAACCCGAATCCAGCCAGTAGTCAGTACAACTGATAAGCGGCACCTGGGTGATTAATGGGCCTTAGCGGCTCGGGAGGGAGAAGCACAGCGGGAAAGATTACAGGGAAATGAGGAATGCTATAAATAAGGGAACGCTGGAACGCCCAGTGCTTTCAACTTAGTTCCTGTTTGTAATGCTGAATAAAGCTTTCTTGGTTACACGAACTGGGCTCAGCGTGATACATCGGAGGCAACTACAGTTTAGCTTACACCCTGTACAAGAATTAACCAAATTGTGGGAGAGGGAAGTACAAGTATCAGAATTAGAGATGGAAAGGATAATGGGAAATATTGCAAAAATGAAAAATACAAGAGTGAGGGAAATGAGAAGGAAACTCCTGCATAAGTGGTATCGGACTCTGGCCCAATTGGCAAACTTCTTTCAAAACGTGAGTAGCCGATGTTGGCACGGGTGCCAAGTGAAAGGGGTATATATGCACCTGATCTGGGAATGTGTAGTAGTTCAGAAATTCTGGAAAGAGGTACAAGGGGAAATTAATAAGGCACTGAATATAAATTGGGCAATTACGAAGGAGATTGCGATATTGGTGAAAAAGAGTGACTTGGGCGAATATGGAGGAATCAAGGAAGCCATGATTGAAAGCGCACAGTCTGTCATAGTTCTAGGCTGGAAGGACTCCTCCAAATGGACAATCAAGAACTGGCTGCGATACCTGGTAGAACACATTCAATTTGAAATTATGGAGATCAGGGTTAATGAGTTGGATGAGAATAAATTGCAGGAACTGTTGGGGCGATGGGACCGGGTAAGACAATATATTCTTTGGAGAACCCGAGATCAAGATACGAGTAATAAGTTGGATCTACTGTTTAATTTGTAATGTAAACTGTCCAAAAGGCTTGAAGGAAAAGAAGAATAGTGATGGAACCCTCAGAAGGGGTGGAGGGGTGTGGATGCTTGTGAGGGTGGAAGGGGCACTTCACAGTGCACTTGTTTGTTATGGTTGTTGTATGGATGTTGTTTCTTTTTCTGTATGTCAAAAAACCAATAAAATTATTTTTTTAAAAAGAGAACATGTCATCCTCATATTGGCTCGTTTAATGCAATAAAGGAAGCCTGCCCAGCTATAGTATCCAGTCCTCATTTTAGATTATTTATGTAAGGCATTCATATCATCCTCGGTTGTGGTTTGATGGCTCCATTCCATAGTGATGCCAGGGTCTGTATTGCTTCAGAGACAATGTGATGTAGTGGTCTGAATGTTGGATAATGGTTATGGAGACCAGTGTTCCGTTCCCCATTTGGCCATTGAAACCCACTGAGTCATTTTGGTGAGACAGAGAAAACCCCATGATGGGGTCATTTTGGGTCACCGTTAAGTCGGAAATGACTCTCAAGCACACAACAACAACAGTTGATATTGGTGGTTGGAGAAAGCATGAAAAATAACGTTGTTTTCCTCTCTTTTACACAAAGCCACAATGCATGAATGCCTATTTTCTAGGAAGAGACGTTTTTGTTCTGCCTCTGAAAAAGAATTGCTCGCTGTGCTTCTTGCACAGTAATACACTGCAGTGTCCTCGGGCTTCAGGCTGCTGAGTTGCAGGAAAACATGGTTCTTTGAGGTGTCCCTTGTGATTCTGATGCGATTTTGGAGAGCACTGTTGTAATCATTGGTCCCACCAGTCCACATAGCTCCTGCCCATTCTAGGCCTTTCCCAGGGGCTTGCCGGATCCAATGCACACTATAGCTTGTTATAGAAAACCCAGAGGTTATACAGGTCAGCTGAAGAGTTTCTCCTGGCTTCTTTGTGCCACCTCTAGATTCTGTGAGGGTAATCTGGGAGGAAATGTCTTCGGAAATAGGAAGACACATTAAACATAGTTAGAAGTAGAAAAATGAACATATAATAATTATGACATATGAAATATTATTCAATCAAGAAAAATGGGAGAAATTTACATGCAGGGAAGATCATTAGGAAACCTATGAAATGGCTCAACTCCATGACGGCCTGCCTGTGGGCAAGATGTCACCGCAACTAAACCAAATTCACTCAAGAAATATGAACAGTCACCCCCCTGCTTGGAAGTTTCCTTTAAAGAAGTCAGTACAAGAAATATTTGCATGGCATATCAATGCAAATATAAGACTGTAGCAGTCTGAAATGAACAAAAGATAAAATGTCAGTGGCTTCAACCATAACAGCAGGTCTTTCGGATCCCTTCCTATATCTGCCCAATTCATTGTTGTGTTTTGTTCATTTCACCTAGTGTTGGGAGCTGAGAAAGCACGTTTATTGGGCAGAGCTTTAAAACCGTGAGTCCGCAATAAGCAAACTGCGAAGTAGCGAGAGAACACTGTATTAGCCTTCAGTACGTGTAGCTTTCAGAAGAGAAGGCTGAGAGGAGAAATGATGGCCATATATAAATATGTGAGGGGAAGTCATGGGGAAGAAGGAGCAAACTTATTTCCTGCTGCCCTGGAGACTAGGACACGGAACAAGGGCTTCAAACTACAGGAAAGGAGATTCCACCTGAACATTAGGAAGAACTTCCTAACTCTGAGAGCTGTTCAGCAGTGGAACTCTCTGCCCTAGAGTGTGGTGGAGGCTCCTTCTTTGGAGGCTTTTAAGCAGAGGCTGGATGGACATCTGTCAGGGGTG
This sequence comes from Anolis apletophallus, assembly GCA_030556195.1. Taxonomy (NCBI): domain Eukaryota; kingdom Metazoa; phylum Chordata; class Lepidosauria; order Squamata; family Anolidae; genus Anolis; species Anolis apletophallus. The sequence continues at coordinate 142,068,038 of JARBWK010000008.1, read as the reverse complement.
CTTTGAATGTAATTTTCCTGCTTCTTGGCAGAATGGGGTTGGACTGGATGGCCCACGAGGTCTCTTCCAACTCAACGATTCTATGTTTCTATGATTAAATCATGTTACAATTATAATATTTTAAACTTCAAAAATAGCCTTTCTATTGCAAGTGTTCTTCGGCACCTGCTTCCTGTGGTTAAAACAGATTTCATTCTCTGTTTTCTCTCCCAGTTTTTCATGTTGTGCAATGTTGTCCTTTTGATGGCATCATGGAACATGAGCGCCTCCATCAGCAATGTTCTCCCCTCTAAATTACACAGAAGGTATTTCTGGGTTTTTGTTTTGTTTTATTGTGCGTGAGCGCCTATTTGCACAAGAGAGGTGGAAAGGGAAAGAGCCATATTCTGGTGGAAAGATAATTTGCACAAATTCCAGAAGGTTGGATGCAAAATATAGGACATACTTCTCTGATACAAGAAAGAAATGTCATGGAGGGGTGCTAATTTCTAATTTCTAATAGAGTGTCCTGGTTGAGAACAAAAACAATTTGGGAGAATAGTATTCTCTTTCTTTGTCCCCTCAATGACCAAATCGCTATCTAGAGGAAACCCAACGGAAGAACTTTGTTTTATGAGGCAGAAAATCATTGTGTTTTATGTTTCCCAGGTATGTTCACAGCTGAAGATAACTACCACTGACCCTTTGAGATGTCAGAATATCACTTTGGGTACATCTACACTGTACAATTAATTCGGTTTGACACTATTTTAACTTCCATGACCCAATACTATGGAAATATGGGAGTTGCAGTTTTAGAAGGTCTTTAGGTTTTTATCCAGACCCTATTTGTGGCACTGGCAAGGAAGAGTCTACTGGTCCAGCTGTCAAAAGTGATTCAGCCTGCATAGTAATACATGCATAACAAATTCAGAAAGAATGGTTTTTGTATTGCCTATGAATAGGATTTCCTCAGAGTGTATGTGTGTCTTGCACAATAATAAATAGCTGTGTCTTCAGGCTTCAGATTGCTCATGTGGAAGAACACCTTCTTTTGGGAGTTGTCTTTTGTAATGGTGACCCGATCTTGGAGATCACTGTCATACCTGCTGGTCCCATCATGCCAGATAGCTCCAGTCCATTCCAATCCCTTTCCTGGGGCCTGACGGACCCAATCCACAGCATAGGTTGCGTCTGTTAAAGAAAATCCAGAGACTACACAGGTCAGATCCAGAGATTCTCCTGGCTTCTTCACATCACCTCCAGATTCTGTGAGAGTAACTTGGGAAGAAATATCTGAAATAGATAGAAAGAAGAGGAAATTGAAACATGAGACAAAGCCATTTTCACAGGAAATTATTTCATTCCAACATGGGTTGAGGCTTTCTTCTTACATGCAGGGAAAATCACCATGAAACTTATAAACACTCTGAGTTCCATGATAGCCTGACAATTTGGCAACACCTCCCAGATCTGGAAACTGGACCAATTCCTACTGATAGTTATGAATCCTCTACTCTCAATCTGTGGCTTCCCTTTAAGGAAGCCTGCCTCAGAAACATTTGCATGCAACCAATGATATTACTAATATAAGGCAATCCCAATCTCTAAATCATGCCATGGACTGGGTGAATACAACCAGGAATAGGAATCACACATGTCCTTCCTATGACTGCCCAGTTTTAGCTATTCTCTGCAATAAGAAACCAACTCATACTCTAGTACCTAAGTATAAAGGTTGGATAGAGTGTTTCTTGGTTGCGACAATGGATCTATGTTTCATTTCATGGTTCTCTGTATTGTGTTCTGATGACACAGTGGTTAGCTTTTCCCATAGAAAGAATTTAACATTACAAGTCTTAGTAGCTGCCAGGCATAGACTTAGCTCAGTGTATCCCAGGGCTGGGAAAAGTTCAATATCAACTTTGCACATGGCCCTAAGGCCATGTAGAGAGGGTCCAAGAGCACAATAGACCCTTTTCATTTCCAAAATTCTTTATTTTCATGATCTGAACAAACTAACAAGGGAGAATCCAACAAGGCCTTGGAAGACTGAACTTTGCGCGCACACAAAAAACAATATTTTTGCCTCCTAATGCTCTTTGAATGTGCACATTTTAAAAAATTGTTTTCAGAGGTTCTTGGCCATTTTAGGCTCCATAAAGACTGGTTTACTTTCTGTTTCTTTAAAAAGGCATCTACTGGTTCAAAAATGGTCAGTAGGAAGGTCTAAAATATTGCAAAATTATCCTCGTCATTTAAAGTGTGTTGGAAGGGAGGGATTTGGGGGTAATTTTAAAAAGAATTGAAGTTTTTTAAAAAATATATCATATACCTGGTTCAAGTAAATATGGGTGTGTTGTATCATCATTGTCTCCGAAAAATCCTGCAAATCTCTTGGGAAGACAGGCAGACAAATGTCAGCATGCTGGAAGATGCAAAGACCACCATCATTGAAGTGATGCTCCTATGCCACCAACTCTGCTTGACTGGCCACGTTGTCCAAATGCCCAATCACCATATCCCAAAGCAGTTACTGTACTCTCAACTCAAGTATGGGAAATATAATGTTGGTGGACAAGAAAAGAAATTTAAAGATGGGCTTAAAGTCAATCTTAAAAACTGTGGCATAGACACAGAGAACTGGGAAGCCCTGGCTCCTGAGCGCTCTAACTGTAAGTTAGCTGTGACCAGCAATGCTGCAGAATTCAAAGAGGCATGAATGGAAGACATAAGAGAGAAACATGCCAAGAGGAAGGCGCATCAAGCCAACCTTGACCGGGACTGCCTTCCACCTGGAAACCAATGTCTTCACTGCGGGAGGACATGTGGATCAAGAAAAGGGCTCCACAGCCACCTACAAACCCACTACCAAGACACTACTCTTGGAGGACAATTATCCTCGGGCTACGCGGGATCATCTAAGTAAGTAAGTAAAGTATATATAAGCTGGGGATAGCATAGGGAACTGGTGTTATCCCTGTGGTGTTTGTTTTGCTGTATGTTCCCCTATTCAGAAGATTTCCCCTCACTTTCCATCCCTGTGATAATTGAATTTTGAAAAATTGGCTTGTTGTGGAAACAAGGATTGGTGAGAAAGCTTCAGTGGAGACACCTTACTCCCATGATAATTCTTTCAGGAGTGAATTTCTCTTATTTCCTGTTGTCTTACACCATGAATTGTTTGTAAGTCTGATGTGTGTAACTTGGGGACTGCCTGTAGTCATTTGATTGTTGGACTTTGGAGCCCTGGGTTCACTTCCCCATTTGCCCATCGAACTCCACTGGGTGTCTTTGGGTAAGTCCATGATAGGATTGTCACTGGGTTGACTCGAAGGCCACAAGTACAATTAATGACATTGATGGTGGAAAGGCAAAATTGATTAATTGTTTTGTTTTCAGCTCTTTCTGACAAAACCACAAAGGCTGATTGCCTGTTTTCCAGGAAGGGCTGTTTTGTACTGCCTTCAAGAATGATTACAGCCCACACAAAAATAAATCGCATTGTCTTCAGAATTCAAGCTACTGAGTTGCAGGAAAACCTGGTTTTTTGAGATGTCCCTTGTGATTCTGATGCGATTTTGCAGAGCACTGTTGTAGTTAGTGCCCCCACCAGTCCATATTGCTCCTACCCAATCTTGGCCATTCCCGGGGGGGTAGACGGATCCAGTGCAGTCCGACGCTTGTTAGAGAAATCCCAGAGACTGTACAGGTCAGGTGCAGCGTTTCTCCTGGCTTCTTTGTACCACCTTCAGATTCTGTGAGTGTAAGCTGGGAGGAAATGTCTTCAGGCATATGGGAAAAACATAAAAATTGTTAGAAATCAAAGAAAATATTATATAATAGACATATTATTTAATTTTAAAAAATAGAAGTGTTTTTACACGCAGGGAAGATCATTAGGAAACGTATCAAATGGCTCAATCCCATGACTGACTGACTGACTGACTAGAATTTCCTAAAACCAAACCAAATTCACCCAAGGAACAGGAACTGTTTGACCCCCACTTGTAACTTCTCTTTAAAGAAATTTTTGCATAGCATAGGACTCATTTCAAATACAGGACCATAAGACACCTGGTGGCCAGGGGAGCATTTGCACACTTGTGCACTAGCTGATTGTCCATACTCTGGTCACATCCCCATTAGATTACTGCAATGTACTCAATGTGGGGTTGCCTTTGAAGACTGTTTGGAAGCTTCAAATGGTCCAACAGGCAGCACACAGATTTTTCACTGGGGCACACAACCACCCTGTTATGTCAGCTCCACCGGCTGCCAGTCTGTCACTGAGCACAATTCAAAGTGTTGACTTTAGCCTATAAAGCCCCAAATGGTTCCAGCCAAGTTTATCTGTCTAAACAAATTTTTCCCCTATGAACTATACTGGAGATTAAGATTATCCAGGGAGGCCCTGCTCTCAGCCCCGCCTCCTTCGCAGGTGTGACCGGTGGGAATGAGAGGCAGGGCCTTCTAGGTGGTGGCCCCTTGGCCGTGGAACTCCCTCCCCAGCAATATTAGAAAAGTCCCCCTCCCTCCTGACCTTCAGAAAGAGAGTGCCAACGTGGCTCTGAGATCAAGCCTTCAGAGAAGAACCACAGTGTAATAGGTGGGCTGGATTTATGTGCAATGACTGCTAGAATGATCTGGATTATGATTGTGGATAGCGTGGCTTTATAGTGATTGTAATGTTTTTAAAATGTTTTAATGTATTTTCATTTTGATTTTAATTTCATTTTAAGTGTTTATTTTAATTGTATATTGTTGATAAGGCATAGAATAGAATAGAATAGAATAGAATAGAATAGAATAGAATAGAGTGTTAAGGCCTGTGTGTAAGCCACCTTGAGTCCCCTTCGGAGTAGAGAAAGGTGGGGTATAAATATCGTAAATAAATAAATAACCTATGTAATGGTAAATAAATAAATAAATACCTATGGAATAATGTCCAGGGTGGGAGAAAGAATTTTTGTCTTGATGAACTAACCTGGACACACCATATTATTTGAGAACACAGAAATGCTGTACCACTCTAACAACCACCATGTCAGGTTACACAGATTTATTTATTTATTTATCGTGTCAAGAGCGAACCAAAACAGTTGTATTGCATTAAAAAACAAACAAATAAATAAACAAACAAAACACAAAGATTGCAGACTTGGTATTCTATTAAATGCCCTTTGACCAGTAGCTGGCCACTTGGAGTGCCTCTGGTGTTGCTGCAAGAAGGTCCTCCATTGTGCATGTAGTAGGGCTCAGGTTGCATTTTTGTGGTCTGTGGTTTGCTCTTCTCCACACTCGCATGTCGTGGATTCCACTTTGTAGTGCCATTTCTTAAGGTTAAGTTAGGTTACACAGAGATGCCATTGAAATCCACAAGCATGGGAACAATTTCTCCAGAAAGGAGGAAACCATGAAAATGAACAAAATCTGGCTACCAGCATTATAAAAAACCTTTAAAATCAGGACAGTAAATAAAAAACAACACTAAGAAAATAGGGAATTCCAGAAAGGAAACAATCAGAACCAGCGAATCACCTCCCAACAAATTTATTTATTTAAAACTTTTATACCCCGGCCTTCTCACTTCCGAAGAGGGACTCAGACTAGCAAAGGATTCCCCCAGGCAGGAAGCAGCCAGGCACTGAAGGTGCTATTCAATGCTAATCAAGCTGGCCAATTGCAACATTCACACTTGCATCTAACAGACAAAAGTTATTTTGCAGTCACGCCTGGGCCTAAAGGGAGCGACTGGATGAATTGCTATGAAGATCCTATGCCCAGGGGACGCTGATGCCTTCCTCTATGGGAGAGGGTCCCAAAAACTCCACAGACCAAAGTTTCTTGAGAAAGTTAACTGGATTTTTTTTCTACAAGGCACAAAGCTGTAGGTGCCTGGCTCTTAAATTAGTTACAAAGTCCAAAGATTTGCAGAACTCAAAAAACAGGCTTACAGTCTCTTAAGTCTGTGGACGATGGATGGTGATTGCCTCTCCTTCTCTTTGTCTCTGGTCAGCAGCCACGGATGGTAGACAGACCTCAGCCACTGGATTCCTATAAGGTGAAGGGCGAGTCCTTCCTATTTTGAGTCCAGGGCTTTCGAAGACATGGACATTGCTGGTGAAGGGAGGGGAGGGGTGTTAGTATATAAGTGTGGTGTGGGTGAAGGGAAGGTGCTTTGTCTTTAAAAGTGTTGATCCTTTAATAAACCTTGTTGGATCGACCCGAGGACTCTGCGTGATTCTTCAAGATATTGAAGTGGCCTTACAGAAGTCAAAGCCCCTTTCAACTTTCCCGAGTCTGGAGAAGTTGGTGATGGAGGAGGAGGATTTCGGAAAATTGAACCTCTACCCAGAGGAAACCCGAAGGCTGACCGAGTGGATGACGTTAGACCAGGTCGGGTTTCCAGATGAGTCCAGAGAAGCGGCGTCATGGTATGCGTCGGCTCAGGTGGACACCCGAGCCCTCCGTGAAGAGTCCAGAGAAGTGGCGGCTTGGTGCACGTCAGCTCAGGTGGGCTTTCGAGGGGCCGGAGAAGAATCCAGAGAAGCGGCAGCTTGGAGCGGGGCCGTTCAGGTGGATCTTCAAGGAGCCAGAGGAGGGGGCAGAGAAGCGGCGGCATGGGGTGCGTCGGCTCAGGTGGCCCCTCAAGCGGCTCAGGGAGGAGTGCTTCCCAAGATGACGAGGCCGTCTTCCAGGGGTTCCGGTGGTAGTGAGACTACGGAGCCAGCCTCTCCGACGGAATTGGAGGTATTACAGTGCCGGATGGAGGCTATGGAGACCACTTTCCGCCGCATGTCCCGTGAGATGAGTAAGCGGGAGCAGATGTTGGAATCCATGTGGAGCAGTCCAGAAGGAGGTGACTTCACCTATTATTCTTGAATGGGTGGAGAAGAGCCGGAGGCGGGAGTGTGTGACGATAGATGTCCCGGTGTATCTGCGGGAGTTGGACTGGGTGAAGAGCCCAGAGCTCAACCCACCAGAGCTAGGAAGCCCCTTAGTGTGGGGTTCGGAATGGGCACTCTTTCAGAGGGAGACGAGTGGAGCCACAACCCTCGGAGTGCAAGGCAATTGCCTATTCGCCCAGCGTCTTCGGCTGGTTTGGGCAGAGGTATCCGACAGCCAAATGTGCAGGTTCCCCGAGATGTTGGAGGAGTCGGTCTGGATCTGTCGAGATGGCCGGTGGCTACTAGATGGTCGCAGGAGTATGGTGACAAGCCAAGGAGAGAGCCCCTAAGATCCGAGTTCAAGGGAGAGGCTTGTAAAGTTGCCTTTTTTGTGGCCACTGTGGGGGATCATATGGAGGACTATGGGCATTTGTACCCCAGTGAGGCAAGCCATGTTCGGGCAGTGGGGGCTGCCTTTAAAGGTGGGGCTGCAGAGTGGTATGTTCAGTGCCACGACCGCCAAGACCCGTGTTTGAGGACAGTGCAAGGGTTTCTGCGAGCAGTGAGAAACCGTTTCAGAGATCCGTTGGAACGGGTGAAAGCCAAAGAGGCACTCCGGTGTTTGGCCCAAGACTCCCGTTCTGTAACAGAATACTCAGAAGAATTTATGAGCTTGGCTAGAAAGATTGCTGAGTGGTCCCAAGCTACCCTGCTGGAACTGTACAAGGATGGCCTCCGAAGGGAGATTCTGGAGTGGTGCTTGCATCGAGATGACCCTGGCGACATTGATGGCTGGATCCAGCTGGCAGGAAGTGTCGAGGGAATTCTCGCCCAAGTGCAGCGGAGGAAGAGCCAATCGGGGAGGTTTCAGGGAGAGCCCAGGCGTGGAGGAGCGGAAGGGAGATCTCGAGGAGAGCCCAGGCGTGGTGCTGTTGATGGAAAGTCCAGTGCGGGGCCAAGGAGGTCTGCAGTCGGAAAAGGCCCCTGTTTCATCTGTGCAAAGCTGGGGCATCTGGCGGCCCAGTGTTGGCAGAAGAAGTTGCCAGATTTCAAGCGTTCCACTGTGGCTGGTGGGGCGTTGGGGGAGAAAGTTGAGCAACCAGGTGTTTGGGTGAGTTCGGGCCCCAAAACCATCCAATGCTCTTTGGAACTCTGTTGAAAAGGAAACTATGAAGGGCTTCAAGCATTGATAGACTATGGTTGCTCAGAGAATATTATGTCCCCTCATCTTGTTAAGACTTTAGAGTGTGACATTAAGTCTTTACCAGCTCCAGTGCACTTTGCACAGTTAGATGGAACTTATGTGGAAGGGGGGGGATTTCCTCTGAGTACGAAAGGGTTGAAAAGCCGGGTGGGTCCTTGGAATGGGGTTATTGATTTTGTAGTAGCCCCTGTAAGTGAACATAAAATTGTACTAGGTATGCCTTGGTTGGAACAAGCTAATCCTAAAATTGACTGGAAGTCGGGGACTGTGTCATGTAAACCAGTGGCCCGGGAGGAAAGTTTGGAGGAGGAAATAGGTGTATCACAAGTGGGAATTCCAATTGAATACAGGGATTATGCTGATGTATTCAATCCAACATTGGCAAGGTGTCTCCCGCCATTAAGGAACGTGGAGTTTCGGGTAGAAATTAAAGAAGGGGCAGCGCTACCTAAGCCTAAGATTTATCCGATGTCCATGCGGGAAAAGGCAGCATTAAGGGAACAGATTGATGAATATTTAAAGAAGGGTTTCATTGAAAGATCTGAGTCCCCAATCGCAGCGCCGGTACTCTTTCGAGAAAAGAAAGATGGGAATTTAAGATTGTGTATCGATTACCGAGGTCTAAATGCTGTGAGCACTACGAACTGTTACCCTTTACCCCTGACCACATACACCAACTAACCAGAAATTTGACCACTTCAAAGCTCTGGACCTGGAAGCAGTCAAGAAAATCATCTCCACAGCACGGGCAACTACCTGCTCCACGGACCCTTGCCCTTCCCATCTAGTTAAGGACTGCGCAGAGGAGCTCTCGGTCCCCCTGATGCAGATAATAAACCACTCCCTGAGCAGGGAATTTTCCCGGATGCCCTGAAAGAAGCCTTGGTCCGCCCACTCTTGAAAAAAGCCAACCTGGACCCTGCGATGCCAGCGAACTACCGTCCCGTCTCAAACCTCCCATTTCTCAGTAAGCTGATCGAACGCGCGGCAGCAACCCAGCTACAAAACTTCCTTGAGACCTCAGATGGCTTGGACCCCTTTCAATCAGGGTTTCGCCCCGGGCACGGGACCGAGACCGTCCTGGTGGCCATCTCGGACGATATCCGCTGCCAATTAGACAAGGGAGGCTCAGTAGTTCTGGTACTATTGGACCTTACCGCTGCATTCGATACGGTGGACCACGACCTGCTGACACGACAACTTGCCACCATAGGGATACAAGGAGCAGCTTTAGCTTGGATTAGCTCCTTCCTGCGCGGACGTAGCCAGTGAGTTGAATGGCTAGGCCAAACTTCTAGGAAATCTTTCCTCGAGTGCGGCGTACCCCAGGGCGCCATATTATCACCAACGTTGTTCAACATCTATGTCCGGCCTTTGGCTGGTATAGCCCGGAGCTTCGGCCTAGGGTGCTACCAATATGCCGATGACACTCAGCTCCTGCTGAAGCTGGAGCCTGGCGCAACTCCGGTGCCCGAAAACTTCACTCGAGGTCTGGAAGCAGTAACAAAATGGCTCCGTGCCCACAAACTCAAAATAAATACATCAAAGACGGAGATCTTATGGCGGGCCGCCCAGAACCACCTTTCCCACTGCCCCCCTTCGAAGGGGAACCATTGATTCCGTCCCCCTCAGTAAAGAGCCTTGGTGTTATCCTGGACTCCAAATTGTCAATGGAGGCCCAGGTTGCCTCCACGAACAAAAGGGCCTTCTTCCACCTGCGCCAGCGAGACAACTGGCGCCCCTACACTCCCGACGGAGCGCTAGCTACAGTAATCCATGCCACGGTTACATCACGGCTGGATTACTGTAACGCCTTATATGTGGGTCTGCCCGGTCACTAACCCGCAGGATCCAGATCGTGTAGAACGCGCCGCCAGGCTTCTCACAGGAACATCGATGAGATGCCACATTACACCATCCCTGCAGCGCCTGCACTGGCTGCCCGTTGAGTATAGAGCCTTACATAAGACTTTGACTTTGGCTTTCAAAGCCCTACGGGGCCGGGGCCCAACATACTTAAAGGACCGCTTGCTGATGCCTGCCTACTCAAGGACACGCGGCCGGCAAACAAGAACCTCCTTTGCGTCCCGTGCTTGATAGTGGCCCACCTGGAGGACTGGAGACGGAGATCGTTCTCCGTTGTGGCCCCCCGATTCTCTGGAACTCGATGCCACCGGACCAGAGTGCCTCCCTCGACCTGCCCCAGTTCCTGACCGCTCTGAAGACCTGGCTATATAGGAAAGCCCATGGCTAATGCAGAACCAGGAACTCAACTACCTGAGCCTGGCCCTTGCATTTAACCCCTAAATATTTTAATCTAATTTTTAATATTTTTAATATTTTTAATTGTTGAATTGCTACGTGTAAGTCGCCCGGAGCACTAACGTGGAGGGCGACTCAGAAATAATAAAGTCAGTCAGTCAGTCAGTCAGTGATTAAGGATCTGATGGGCCAGTTAGGGGGGGGGAGGTATTTTACTAAATTAGACCTGATTGATGCCTTCCATATGGTGAGGGTGAAAGCTAGTGATAAATAGAAACCCGCTTTCTCCTGCCCTCTCGGATTATATCAATGGACTGTGATGCCATTCGGTTTAGCCAGCACTCCAGGCATATTTATGCAATTAATAAATGAAGTATTGCATCCTTTATTGTATAAGGGGTATATGTGTATTTGGATGATAT